>PVHP010009727.1:0-49579 GCA_004024765.1 Zapus hudsonius | reverse complement strand
CCTGTGTCAGGAGGGAAAACCCAGCTTTGGCTGAACTGAATCTTAGCCACAATCCTCCTGGTCCTGCCTCAGGAACACTCTGGGTTTCTTTGTACAGCCTATCAGAATGAGGATTAAGAGGAGGGACGCCTCCAGTGACTATCAGCAGTGTGAGGACCCAAGTTCACTTAAACTTTCCAAAGCAAAAATCCACACACCCACATTGTTTGTTTGCTCACTTTCTTGTTTAAGAGACATGATCTCAATCTACTAGTTATGATGATCCAGGGTAGCTGGTCTCAAGCTCCTGGGCTTAGGTGATCTTTCTGCCCCAGGAACAGGTATTCCCCACCCTGTCCGGCTCATTGTTCATTTTTAATCTTAGCAAATCATTTTGTGTGGAGGCAGTTTCTTCAAGTGTAGAGCATTCTGCACTCATTTTGAATGAATGTGTTTATGAGAATGAGGAAATGGACTAATCAGTGGTGGGAGCTCAGGATAAAGAAGCTGTGAGATGCGGGTTCTACAGTGGAGTGAGGCAAGAGACAGAGATGAGGGCAGAACCCACCCAAGAGAGACGGGCTCTCTGCACAGCACTGTGTCCTGAGGAATACCATCAGCCGCAGGAAACAGCTTTTACTCAGACATGTGAGTAGCAGCCAAGCCAAAGACAGAACCTGCACTCACAGGACCTGCGAGAAGGTCTGGAACAGGAGCTCCTACCCAGGGGGATCAGTGTCACTTTCAGAAAACGAGAAGCCAGGTGTGGAAGCCACACTTATGATGTTGGTACATAGAAGAGAATCAGGAGGTTGAAGTCATCCTTAGCTACAGTCAAGGGCAGCTGGAACTACACGTGACCCTGTGTCAAAATAAACTAAAATGATAAAATAAAAAACCTGGAAGGAGAGGGAGAGAGAGCTCCAAGCACACCCTGGGCACAGGTCATGCGAACTGAAGCCTGGTCCTTCAGCAAACCCGCAGTGAGGAAAGCTAGTTGCTCTGTCCCTACTTCCAGTGGTCACCTTCACAGGATACCCACGCCTGCCATGTCCCGCAGGCTCAGAGGGGCTCTTCTTGTTATTCCGAAGAAAAGTAGAGAAATGTGTGCCGGGCAAAGCTTATAGATGCAGAGCCAGGCCCGGCTTCCATGCTAAAGGCTTCTAACCTCCACCTTCGGAACACCTGCACTATTAAAGTCTTTTCTTGGATTTTTTTTTAATAAGAAAAAATTAACAAAGTAAAATTTGTTGACAGTGTTCACAGTCAACGCAGTGGGTGTGCCGCCATGCGCTGTCACACTTTTCATGTTCATTTCTGCAGGTGCTAAATACATGCTGACAACAACATATGTTACCAATCTCAAATGTTTTTATTTTTTAAAAAAAGTCGTAATTAAGGAGTGCTCACAGCTTGAAAAAAAAAATAATACAGGTGAAAGCTGCCTCTGCCCAGAGATTTTTTCTTATTTTTCCTCTGCCACTGAGGGAGGCTTGAATGGAACATATATAGAAGATATAATCTCTTAAAATTATTATCTCTATATGCAGCAATAATAAAACAAATTTGTCATTAAAAGCAGTTGAGTTCTCCTCTCCCCCAGAACCCCTACTTATTCCTTGACTTTTTGTTTTTGTTTTTTTCTCTTAAAATTTCTCTTGAGCCTTTAAGAATGCATTTAGGCTTTCTGGAAAATCCACCAACGTCCCCAAGAAGAATTTATTATACTATGCAAACTTCAAAGTTGTCTCGAAACATTCTCTACGTGGTATAATTCTTTGATCCTTTTGTTACTTTCTCTGTACAGATCTCTTATACGTAGTTACATAATTACAAGGAAATCACTATTATTCCATCCCTATGGATTTCAGGAATAATTTACTTTTATTGGCCATTAGGAGGAAACTTTCAGATTCATCCTCTGGGGGCCAATGATGGGGTGACTGCTGGTGTTCCCAAATAAGTATGACACAATTCTTGACAGTTGACACAAAGGAGCTTAGAATTGATCCCCAAATGTGAGGAAGCATCCCAGCCCACAGTCTCCTTCCTTCTGAACCCCAACTGTCCCCTCATAGTAAGCCACTGGCCGCTCCAATCCACCTGCAGAACTTTACAAGCCAAGGCTCTGCATGTAAAGGCCTTTTTGTCTTATTTGTTCTACATAATTCTAACTTTTATACCCCCCCTCTCTCTGTGTGTAGAGGCCTGAGGAGATCCTTGAGTGTCATCTTTAGGAATGCTATCCACCTTCTTTGAAGCTGGGTCTCTCGTTGGCCTGGTGATCACCAATTAGGCTAGATTGGCTGGCCAGTGAGCCCAGGATCTTCCTGTCTTCTGCTCCCCAGTACTGGGATTACAGGCACATGCCACCATGCCTGGCACTTGTAAATGGATTTTAGGGATCAAGCACAGGTCTCCACAGCCCTGATCTTTTGTTAAGACAGGGTCTCATTCCACAGTCCAAGCTGGCCTGGAGCTCACTATGTAGACCAGGTTGACCCCCACTTGTGTGACTTCCTGCCTCAGCCTTCCCAGTGCTGGGTGGCAGGCGAGTAGCACCAAACCAGAACTCAGACCATGGCCCTGCTTTATACACTGGGAAACAGGTGTGATTATCACATGTTATGTTTTCTTAACAACTTGTTTATTATTTCTCTGACTAAAATATGAGCCCCATAAAACCAGGACAGACATTGCTGCCTGATTCCCATCTAGCACAGAGTCTAGCACAAGAAATACTTGTTGATCAAAACTTTATGGCAGGGCTGGAGAGATGGCTCAGGGGTTAAGGCACTTGCCTCCAGTGCCCAAGGCCCCCGGTTCAATTCCCCAGGACCTACTTAAGCAAGACCCACAAGGTGGTGGCCCTGGTGCTCGCTCGCTCTCTCTCTCTCTCTCTCTCTCTCTCTCTCTCTCTCTCTCTCTGCTTGAAAATTAATAAATAAAATATTTAAAAACTTTATGGCAGAGCAGATGTAAACATATTTATTTGGGTTGAATATTTCATGAAATGAGCAAAAAACAAAATGTTGAAAGAAATAAAAAAAAGAAATACTTGTTAACAACATGAGCACTTTGAGAAAGACACAGGTAACTGGGCAGTTTTGATGAAGCTTTTGATCCGTTGGTATTAGATAAAGCAAAAGCCTTAGCCAATTCCTCAGGCTGTGTGGTGAACAGGCAGTTTGACAACTATTCTCTCAGTGCCTTACTGCTGTTTGGCATTGGTGGTGTCAGGAGGCTTGGGAAATGAAGACCCTCAGGACCAGCCAAACCTGCTGAGATAGAACTGTCATTAGCAGATCCCTGGGCAATGATCATCAGTTAAGGCCATGCAGCCCTACCCAGACCCGCATAAGACAAAGAAGATATCATCAGGAAGGTGGGAAAGTGCCCTCTGCCTGAGCCCTGGCAGGAGTGGGGCTCTGTGATGGTTCTCAAGTTATTTAACCACGTTGCTCTTCAAGAACTATCTATAGTTCTTGAAAGAGTTCCCTAAGACAACAGACTAGGTATTGGGTCACTTGGAAACTTATTGAAAGTCCAAATTCTGGGGCTAGTTAGTTGTGAAGAAACAGATAAGAGTATCCCTGGAGCTCGCTCAACTGACCTAGTCTAATTGGTGAGCTCCAAGCCATAGCGCGCGCGCACACACACACACACACACACACACACACACAAAAGATTAACAAAAAAGGGGGCTGGAGAGATGGCTTCATGGTTAAGGCACTTGCCTACAAAGCCTAACAACCCAAGTTAGGTTCACCAGTACCCACGTAAAGCCTGATACAGAAGCTAAAGGCCCTGGCACACCCATTCTTTCTGTCTCTCTTCTCTCTTTCTGCTTGTAAATAAATAATAAAAAATATTTTTTCTAAAAAAGAAACTATCTCCTCATCTAGGAAGATGTTTGTCTTTTAGAAAAAGTCACTCACTAAACATGAACGTCGGAGTCTTGGCTAGTGTGGAATGTCTATAGCCACCGGCTGGCCACACAGTTAGGAGATGTGAACATGAATCAGCACTGGAACCTAATAATCATACGCATGTGCTTGCTGTTTCTTTAAAATAATCATTTCCAAGTTCAGAAATTTTAGAAAGTGGTAGTGGGTGAAATCCACCATTCTCCGTGGCCCAGCGATATCAGGAGGTGGTCATTCTTCAAATCTGTGTGAACATTTGAAGTTCCGAAGGTTTACTGATCCAGGCTAATTTCTCAACTCTTTAACCCTTACACTAGGGTCCAGGATCTAACCTCCCTCTTTTAATGGACATGTCAAATCAGGCTTCTCCATAGAAGCTATTCAGCTCTACCAAGTCTTGAGGGAGACTGATTCTTCAGGGCAGTCCCCTCTGAACCCAGTAGCCACTCATTCTGGGCCAACCCCAACCTTGAAGAGGCCCAATCTGCACTCAACGGACGCTCCTGCAGACTACGGCAGGCAAGGAGAGATATAGCCATGATACAGAACAGAATTTTAGGAGGCTGAACTAAGTCACCTGGAATTTTGCCAAACTGAAAAAGAAAAAAAAAGCCCCTAACAATCTTCTTTCTGCTAAGAATAATTATGTGAAATGTTCCCAGTAGGGTTGCCACCTTATTAAGTACCCAATTGTGATCGGGGGCTGCTCCAGCTCGGCTAAGGACATGAAGAATGGTCTGTGCTCGGTCTACAGGAAGGACAGCAAAGTTAAAGGGATACGGTATTTGGAAACATGAATGCAGCTGAAGTTCAGGGGCTCCCGATGAAAGCACATCTTTAACAGTAATTATCAGGCATTACCACACTTTAACAATGCTGAACACCGGCCTTCACCATTTCGTTTCTTTCTTTTTATAAATCTCTGTCCAGATCTACTCGAAAGGCCGGTATCACAAAACGATGCTAACATTTCATTATTTTGATATTATTTAAAGAATCAAATGTGAAGCTCCACAAACATTCTCCACGAAACACAATCGCTTTTTAATTCAATTTAATTCACGTCAGTCTGCGAGAACAAGCTGGCTCGCAGTCTAGTCACCACAAAGGGTTAAAGTACAGATGCCGTGAATGAATGCATAATCCTTAAGGCCTCAGAGCATTAAGACATATCTGCTCCTTAGGGTCCATCTTTGTCCATAATCAATTTCTTCCCTTGGAGAACATTAATTGTCTCTAATGATAGCTTTCCATCAATACATCCTTGATCTTAAAAGGCCTGTGCAGCTTTTTCCTTTATTCAATCAAATCATCTCTACAATTGCCCCCCTTTAGTAAGATAATACCTTTTAAGCCTTGTATTTTAATATAAAAAATAAGAGGTAGCTGCAAAGTCTAATGGAAGTGCTAACATTTGAGAAGCGGGATGATGGCTTCCATTATCCGAAATAATGTTTGAAGATTACAGAAAGCACTGTGTTTCAAAAGGTGGAAACTAATCCACCACTTTCAAATTATTCCTTGCATAAAAATCCGTTCTCACATTAAGGTTTTCTCTTTTTTTTCTTTTTCTTTTTTTTTTTTTTGCCCCAGTGACGGCGCTGTATATTTAAATATCTGAATATGAAAGATGACTTTTTTTCAGCTCTGAAAAAGGCAAATAATTGCTATTTATGAGGACAAAATGCTGAATAATTCGTGGAATTGACGATTTTAAACACCAAAGCCTTTTATTTTGTTATTCTCCTGATAAACCATCCCCACACACTTCACTCAAACCACCACAACCCTAATCAGTAGACACTAGCATTATTTAATTTCATAATGGAGAGAGAGAGAGAGAAAGAGCGAAAGAGAGAGGATCTTCCTGACCCACCACTCATGGGCCTAGCTTCGCCCGCTGGTTTGTCTTCTTGGAACCTGCAGCCTGTTAAAGACGTGGATTCTTTACCTCATCGTTCTGCTGATTTGCTTCTATTCAAATAAACCAGCGCTCAGGCCCTGCTTTATCAGGGTACCAGGACTGGTCTTCGGAGACTGCCCAAGGTTGACAATAGGTAAGGAGACTGGAGAAGAGGCAGCGAAAGGACAAGCGCTGTCCTTCCTCCAGAATTCTTTCTCTGGGTAATTTCTATATTGTGTGGGAACACAGCAAAATTTCCATGCTGCATATAAAGTATCATTCTTATCACTGCGAGATTAGGAAGCCCTCACGCCACAGTCCAAGGCTCACATATGCGCGTGCTCTCACAAAGTAAAATCTGCTAGCGTTCTAGGAGCGAGATGAAGAGACTCTGTGGAATGTAATTAACTGCAAAGCCCAGGTGATTAAAAAACCGATTAAAAGAAAATACACACACCAGACAGAAAAGGACTCATTCCCTGAAGAAGGGGGGGGAAGGAGAGGAGGGGAAAGAAACAGAAAAATTACTCATATATTTAAGGTTTCTCTAATAACCTATGCAATTCTAAATACTAAGTTTTCATCATCAATTAAAGAATAAGCAATAATTAATATATGCCTTGCCAAAAGAATGGCAAAAGAACTATTAGAGTGGAGTATGGGGAGAGACAGTGTCTGTGAGACAGACAATGACACATTGACAAACGTCACATCTACACAAGGCACACACACACACACACACACACACACACACACACACACACACACTCACAAAGTCAGAGCAGCTAACAACCATGAAGATCAGAGATGAAAATTGCCAGATGAAGTAGACATTGTGATCCAATGCCCTGATAAGCTCCTCCTTGCTCTCTCCCGTTATGCTTTCTTAGTATTTATAAATTATCATTTAATTATGCTGGCAAGTGGTAATTGTCAAATAAAGCTCAGATAGGCATAAGCCCCCAGGCTTCACATGGCAGTTAAAGCTAGACCAATTCACACACTTAGGAAATAATTTCCTTTCTTCTTTTCATCCCTGCCAGTGCATTCTATGAACTGGCACTCAGTGCTTTGCTGGCATTTGGATGTCTATACAGATTACAGAAGAGAAAAATTAGTTGTTTCCATATCTACCATTCCTAAATTATTTGCTGATTTAAGACACCACGGACTGAGAGAACAAAAGAGAGCCAAAGATCAAGAAATCCAAACCTTCCTCTTCTCATAGCTGATGCTCAGGGTCATTTTCAATTGAGGAAATCAAGATTTGGAGATGTATTTCACATATTGCATAATGGATTTTACATAAAGAAGGAATTGGAACATGACATTCATCCCATTAGAAGATGTACAGAAATCTCTTTTTCCTGAAGTCTTTTACTACTTAGGGTTAATTAACACCCATCCACCCCACCTCTTTTGTATCAATTATTGTAAAAAATGTATTTTTTACAGCGAGTTGCAACACTTCAACTGTGGAGCATAAACATAAATAGAGGATTAGAGTGCATGCAGAAAGATAAGGTGAACATCAAGAGGCCATTTAATTTGCATCCAATGTTTAGACAGAGCGTTACATCTCGGTTGCATGTACAACCACTTCTGAATGATTTTTATTTGCAAGGCTGAGCAGAGAAGACACAGACGATATCCTGCCCTCGTTTCCTTGTATGTGAGAGGTGGGTGCAGAAAAGCAAAATATACATACATCCTGCATACGTGTGCACACACACGTGCACATATAATCTAAACAAGTTCAAGTTCCTGTTATAACAGAGAGCATGGCTCTCATCTCTTGTAGTTCCTTCTTCCTTCCAAAAGTGTCAAGTTTCCTCCTGCCTCAGGGTCTCCACATATGCTTCCCACTGCTTGGAAAGGTCTTCAACTTCCACCACATTTTCTTGTCCACCCAGTCTACTTAAGTGCTGACCATACTACAGATCCGCATGCCAAACCATCCTTTCCTTAGGAAAGATGTCCCCAACCGCCACTCCCATTCCAGGCAAGCTCTTGAGCATGGCTATGTACCTTCATAGCCCTTACAGTCGTTTAAGGAAAAAGAATGAAGACAGCAAACACAGGGCCTTTCCTGTGTGCCAGATCGCTCTGACCAAACCACATCACAACTGGTAGAGCAAGATGAGGAAACTGGTCAGGATTAAATAACCAGCCTATGACCCCACAGGTAGCAAGTAGCAGAGGCAGGACTCGAACCCAAGGGTACAGGCGTGTGCTCTTAACCACTACTTGGAAGGCACAGTCGTCTCACCACTACACATCCACTTTGCTCTGTCCCCAGCTCAGAGGTATTCCTCTCAGGGCTGATCTATCATAGGAATTCAATAAAGAATTACTGAGCCAATGGCCATACGTTACCTCAAAATATACACAAAGATGGGAAGCTGAACACTTGGGTGTTCCCCCCCCCAAGTTCCTTTAGTCACCAACTGTTTGGAGTCCTGTCTACTCCCTTAATCCAAGGAGATGGCTTGTCAAACAAAAATGTCACGTGTTTGCGCATCAGTGAGCACATGCTTCACTTTTTCCTTTGTTTCATTTGCTTTCTCTTTGTTTTACGGTTTCATTCCTTTCCTTCTCAAAGCTTTAACCAAAACTCAAATGTTTTATGAGATTTTAAAACGTGTAGGTTCTTAATAAGCAATCCTCCACACATGTTTGGCGGTAGGCATTATGGTTAGTAGCATATATTTTTAATGTAGAGTAAAAGCACACCCACTCTGAATGCATAAGAAAAAGCGGTACACTTGGCATCCCTTGCAGCCAGAACACAGGGCGCACCCTAGGTGCAATCTGTGTATTAATAGTTAATCACCATGAATAGAAATGTTAACAATGTTTTGTCAAAATGCATAACTGATATTTAAATATGCAGTCTAGCCTTGAATAATTCAATCTACTCTACTCATTTAAAAACTTAGCCATTTTCCTGTTTCTGCTTTGTTTGGGCATACTTTTAGGGCATTTCAGCCCATAATGTGGACTATTCAGCAACTGATGCAAATTTTCTTTTTTAAAAGGAAATAAAATGCTTTTTAGTAATCAAAATATAAAAACACACCCAGAGTGGTACTTGGGAAACTGAATAAAACTTAACCTCGATTCAGGCAGCCTCTTTTAAAGCAAGAGATGTTCCTACTTGGGCTATTAATTGGGAATTGCAAGGCTAAACTGCATTCGGATCTTGGTATTCATAAGTACTCCCTGTGTACTCAGGAACGGTTCCGGCCTCCTGTTCATTTCCATAGACACCGCTGCAATCCCATCAAGCTCTCTTCTGAAAAGAAACCTGGAGCTCTCAGAGCGAGCTCCCCGGAGTCTCTGTCACTAAAGCACTTTCCATTGTCATTAGAAAGTTACCTTCTTAAAAGCCAAATTATTTACTCCTCATTTCCATAAAAATCAAACAAAACATTCCAGGCTTTGTGGACTGTGCCTGTCATCCCAGCACTTGGGAGGCTGAGGCAGCACGATCAAGAGTTCAAGGTAATCCTTGGCTACACAGCAAGCTTGAGGCCAGCCTGGGCTACATAAAACCCTTCTTCAACAAACCAAATAATAAATAAAGCCAAATGAAAATAAGTCCATCCTTTAAACTGGAAGGAATTAAGGCATGGAAAATCAAGTGCTTTGCTCAGTGAATAAAAGCTAAGACATTGGCCAATTATAAGTCATTTCACTTTAAAAACAAGGTCATCTTTATATCAGAGATATTTGTGTGATTTATCTGGAGTAAGGCTTTCGATGCATCTAAAACTCCAGTATTGACAAACTGTACAGACTCTCTTTTCCTCCCCTCCCCTTCATGGGGCTGACAGATGACATTGTGAATGACCCTAAGGCCTTCTGACTCATCAGAGGCAAGAATAAGGTTTCCTTTCACTTTTAAAAGGTGGTTCCTGTAACATTGAGATAGAGTCACATAGATGGTTCCCACTGCATTCCTGTTGGATAGTAGCGGGATGTGTTTCTTATTCAAGGCTAAGTGCACATGTGGCATTTCTGGCATGTCTCGGCTTGGTCCAGCGCCTCTTGAGGGTGCTTGATTCCCACTTGTGACCAGTGATTACCACAGACAGCCCACACTCTTCACTGAATGAGTGTTTTCTCTCTTCTCGTGTTTTCTGAGTGAGTGATGTTTTGGTGTAACTGATGCTAGAAACCTAGCGTAGGCTCCGGGGTAGAACCAGTTATTTTGGACGTGAATGCATCTGAAGGATAGCGTTTTTCCCCACTCCACTATAAAAGACACATCTGCAGCTGTCTGTATCGGTTATCTCGAGCAAGTCCACGCAAGAGTGATCGGTGGCAATTTTCAGCCCTTCTTGTGAGTTTTCCAGTGAATTTTGCAACTAGGCTTGGAAATTAAGATAAGCATAGAAAAAAATCTGAAATGAAACCATGTGCGGTGAACCTTCCAGGTAGGACTCTGGGTATAAGAACACATCTGTTCATTTGTGCTCTGTTCTGACTCAAGCTCTCGGAGCGCCAGTGTGTGCAGATGCCTGTTAGTCACTCAGCTTTGACCTCCCCTCTCTTTTTAGCCACGTGCTTTATTAATTATAATTTAGCTTCTAAATGGATTTCTTCTTTAGTTCCATCACTGTACTCTCAGACCTTTAAATAGAGCCATTTACATTGGCCCGTCTTGACCTGTGATGACCACAGGGTCTTAGTCTTGGTGGTGATTAGCACAGTACTATTACAGATGTCCTCCTCAAAAAAGCACTCCAATCCCAGGTCTCCAACTGCCCTTGGTACCCACAGGCTGAAGCCCACTAATCAGTGGGGTTATCAGAGCCTTATCAACTCCATTCTCTATACTTCATCTTGAACTTGTCCACAGGTCCATCACAGACTGACTCTGGAATGCTTTCAGGTACTCTGCAAAATAAACCTTGACTCTCTTTCCATGAAACTTTTCTAGATCCATTTATCAATTCAACAAAATAAGGGTTTTATAAGAGTCATTGCCATAAGCTATATTAAAGATTAAAAATATTTTTTTCTTAAAAAATCCATAGGTTACTGATAATACTGGCAATATAATCAAGAAATGGACAATGTGTTGTTAAGGGGCCAGATAAAGTTCTGCCTGTGTGAACAGAGAGCAGGAAAGATGAAGCTATGAGAGAGAACAAAAGGAATATTCTAGAAAAGAGCTGGATAGTAAGATTCAGGCCATTAAGGCTAGACACCACAATGAAATGTACAGTAATGTGATATGCAGTATGAAGTCCAATAAAAAAATACAGAGTGTACATGGAAGATAAGTATCTGAATTATAAGTTGATTGATTTGTATAGAATTGTGCTGTTTCTGTAACACGGATGAGCAATAGAGTCTTGTTATGTTGCTCAGGCTGCCCTCCAACTCCTAGGTTCCAGTGATCTTCTTATCTCAGTCTTCTAAGGAGCTTAGACTACAGATACATGCTACCTCACTCACTTTAATTGTGTTTTTTCTCTCAGCAGAGGGGCAGGCTGCAACTATAGAAGGTAAGGGCATAGGAAAAATTTAGCCAAACCCGCTGATGTCAAATCTGCACAAGGCAACATGCTAACCACGGAGGGCAAGCAGGCAGGGGACCCTCCTGCCTTCAGCTAACCCACTGACAAAATTATGGGCCCCAGAAAAGCAGTGTGATTGTCAGTTTCGTTTGAGGGAAGGGGGCTGGATTGGTCACCTCACTCACCTTTCCTGTTACCACAAGGAAAAGTAGCAGATCATATAAATAGCCCAGAATTATTACAACCATGGATTACTAGGGCTCCCCCTGCAGTGCCTTAGTCAGATTTAATCACTGCCACAAGAAAGAGGTCAAGAGCTTGAAAATTCAAAGAAAAGAAGGGAAGGAAGGTGGACGGGAGAAGAAAAGGAGGGAAAAAGGAAAACAGGAAGGCCAGGAGGAAGGAACGAAGGAGGGAGAAAGTCAAGGTGACATGAAGCTGCTATAAAAGGCTAGCTTTGAAAGAAAAATGAAGGTGAGGTTTGACATGAAATGTATAGTTGAGGTTTGGACCCCGAGCAGCAGGGTGAAAAGGAGAGAGTGTTAGGAGCTGATTGGGTGTGAGGGCTAACCCACTCATGAGCTCATTGCTGAATGGGGTACTCAGAGGGGTAGCCTAGTTAGAGGAGGTAGACTGCTGGCATACATCCTGTCCACGGCCTCTTGCTACCTCTCTGCTTCCTGGCCACCATGAGGTGAACAGCTGTGCTGCACTCACAGTGGTTTGCCAGCCAGCAGCCATGAACTGAAGCCTCAGGAACTATAAGTCAAAGTAAACCTGCAAGTTGATTTCCTGGGGTTCTTTGTCAGAGCGCTGGAAAGCAGCTAGTTAGGCTGGAGAGTCTCCAGTGGAAGTCTGCAAACAGAAGGACCACATAACATAGGTATCATGAGCACTTGTGTACAAAGGTGTGCAATCCAGTCCTGAGGGGGGTCTAAGCTTTCCCAACTGACTGAACCTAGACTTAGCCCTAGGGTTCTCCAACATGAAAATGCCACCAGGTCCATCATGGTCTCTCTATGAGGCTGCGTGAGCCAAGGTACACAGCATGCTTTCAAGCAGGGAGGCACTGCACCCATGGGCACAGAGGCCCCTGGCAGTTCACCATAGAAGTTCTGACTCAATGGAAACAGCCTTGCCTTTATGCCTAGGTTGACCCAGTAGGGGCATGAAGCTATCTATCCCCTACCTCAGCTGAAAAGCAAGTCAATTTATTCAGAGGTTAAGATTTTCTTTGTTGTCTTTTTGTTTGTTTGTTTGTTTGTTTTGACAGGATCTCATACAGTTTAGGCTGATTTCAAACTTGTTATGATGGCCTCGAAATTCTTCCTCCAGCATCCACCTTCCAAGTGCTAAGATTATAGACATTTCCCATAATATGTGATGTATTCAGTACTGGAAATCACACCCAGGGCTTCATGCATGCTAGACAAGCATTTAACCAGTTGAGCTATGCCCCTATCCCTTTTCTTGTTTTTTTTTAACAAGTCCTCTTGCAAACCCTCTTTCCCAACTAAAAGACATGCAAGTATTTATTGCCATCTCACCATTACCATATCTACCCATAGCTTAGGAAATAAAGTGTTATTTTAAAGCTAAAGGTCTGTAAATGCCTGTGCGCCTTCACTGTCCACCTCAACCTCCAAAACAAACATCAGAATTATCCTGAATTTCTTATTTATAAATGTAGTCATTGTATAATGCTTCTTGATGCACAGTTGTGTTTCGAAGTATTTCCTTCAGAATTTATGTTACACCTGCTTGAAAACTATCTAAAAATCCTAGAGGTGATTTCAAACTTCTACAATTATTTTTAACATTAGACAGCTTGTGGAGGCTCTAGACTCGTAGTGGTAAGTGGAATTCAGATCACTGTGGGCAGAAATTACTGGGTGGGTGATATCAACCATATCATTTACATTGTTAGTTTCCTCATCCTTAAAATGAATTCATTCATAACTAATTCATTCATAGGGTTGTTGCAATGAGCAAGTGAGTCTGCATGCAGTTCTACACCCAGTTGGTTAAGGTTGGCTGGTGCCATCATGCTTGCCACTAAGTCTGAAATGATGGTTCCACCATGGCTGGCACTCCATCCTCACCAGATTCAGACCACAAGCATTGATTTATCATTTCACAGCAGTTACTATCATTTAACATGTATTGACCCAGCTAATCTTTTTTTTAAAGTCACATGAGTTAATATTATTAATTTGCAAATAAAAAATATATTTTCACAGAGATTAAGTAACTTGCAAGGAGCATGTCAGATTCTAAAGTCCATGCTCCCAAGCCCTAGGAGATATCACCTCTCCCTCCCACCACCACCTTAAATTTGGACACAGTATATTGCTTCAATCTTTGTACAGTCTTTCTAGATGCTATAAAGCAAGCCTGTTATGGTTTGATCTAGGTGTCCCCCTTGGGTGTAACTAGAAAGCAATTAACTCTCATTTATTAGACATTCAATTCATTTTTAACTAAAATGTGTTTTGAGACAGAGTTTCATGTAGCTCAGGTTGCCCTCAAACTTGCTATACAGCTGAGGATGATGTTAAACTTCAGATTGTCCTGTCTCCGTTTCCCAAATGCTGGGATTGCATGCATATGCCACTGTGTTCAGTTTCATGTGGTGCTGGGAATTGAACTTGGGGTTCTGTGCAAGTTAGACAGGTACTCAACTGTGCTGCAGCCCCGTCCCTCACATTCCTATTTTAACAGTAAATATAGTAAATACTTGGATGCCTTTATTGTCTGGAAAGAAGAAGAGGAGATGCAGCCGAAGTGGCCATCCTTATTCTGGCTCCACTTTCATTGCAGACTAGAGTCCTGGGGAGAGTTACCCATCCCAATAGGGAGAACTGGTCTTCAGTGAGAGGCTCCCCTATGAGCATGAAAAGTCTAAGGAATTGTAATTTAGTTCCCCAAGGGTAACATAAAAGATGAACACAAAAACAGGTCATTTTTCCATGGAGAGGACAGATGCAAAGATAAAGTAGGACTGCCAGAGACAGGGGAAGGTCACCTGCCTCCACCTTGCTGCTCTCCGCTCAGCCCTGAAGGACGCATTATGTCAGCAGACAGGATGGAAGGATGGCAGTCCAGAACTACCCATGGCAGGCATGGAAGAAGCGAAGGCAGGAATACCAGGGTGGCTACAGTCCCCCAAGACCAGGCTGAGCGAGAGGGTAGATGAGAACCGCTGCAATCTGAATTTGCATTAAGACAATTCCTTACTACATCCCCCAAACACAGGGGGATGTAGTAAGGAATATATGGAGCAATGATTTTATTCATTATAAATATTATTGATATTTATTAATCACTCACATTTTAAAATGTAAAAACTTAAAGTTGAGCCCTATAGTAGTATTATTTTAAGGCATTCATTTTCTAATATGTAAAGCACCTGAGTCAGTAGGACGGGGTGGTCACAGCTAGACACCACCTGTGACTATTGTCCTCAATTCCCTGTGTACTCTGCTCTGAATTACCTGTACAGAACAAATTCAACCTTCCAGGTGTGTAGCATCAACAGCATTTTGACCCTCATAGTAATCACATAGCAACAATCCTGCTTGGGTTTTCTGTCATCTTTAAGTTTGCTGAGACCAAATTGGGGGTGGGGAATGGGAGGCAGCTGTCTCCATGGGCAACCTGTCAAGGTCCAGAAATCAAAACATTCCAACTGAAAAAAAATCCATCAGGTTGTATAATAAATTATCTGCCAGTGTTCAAACTACAGAGCCAGTTACTAACAGTACACAATGTTAGCCTAGAGGAAGCAGCGCTGTCCTATCATTGGATGGGCAGCTAATTCATTCTATGCAAGTTTCCATGAAGATGCACAGACAGGGAGGTCCCTGCACTCTTGAAATTTAGCATTCATAAAGACCTTATGAAAGACTATAAATTTTGCAAAATACATTCTTTAAAATTCTGCGATCAAAATATATTTTGTATATGCATAAAAGCTGTCAATTAAAGACTGGAAGAGAGACTAGCAGGAGAGAAGGAGCTCACGGGGGCATATGAAGCAGGAAGGGGAGGGTGGTGGAGAGAACTATGATCACGATATATTGGATGGATGGATGGATGGATGTTTTCAATAAAATGGTTTTTAAGGGCTGGGGAGATGGCTCAGCAGTTAAAGATGCTTGCTTGTAAAGCCTGGTGGTCCACGTTCGATTCCCCAGTACTCACATAAAGCCAGATACCCAAAGTGGCATATGTGTCTGGATTCATTTCTAGGGCAGGAGACCCTGGCATTCTCTCTTTCTTTCTCTTTCTCTTTCTCTTTCTCTTTCTCTTTCTCTCTCTCAAATAAATAAAATATTTAAAATAAATAAAATTCTTCATAAAGAGAGATTAAACCCACAAGTGGCTATATCTCAAAACAAACTATAGGAACAATAGCAAAAATTCTAGCATATTCTATGAAGGTTCATAGGTAAGATTTTTAAAAACTTAGAAAATGGCTCCAATTTACATAAGGATAACAAATATGATCAATGATAGAATATAGCACTAAGGATCCCAATTTCTTCCCTGGTTTATTGCCCACTTTATCCCCCAAAATCAAACTAGAGAGCCCGGCTTTGCTACATATCTCAAAATGCATATATTTTAAATGTGTTAAAATAGAAAATACATTTCCAAAGACAAGAACTCCTCAGCTCCTATTATCTAAAGCTCAGGAGGGCAAACAGGAATATCTCAGCTGAGCTCCACCACCGAGAGGACCCACGGAGCAAGAGAGAGAATCGCTAAGGTAACCAGACAGCAGAATGCAATTACCCAAATTGGAATTCAGCCAGGCTGTGCGGGCAATACTCACACTCTTTAGAAAATGTCACAGACTCTTTTAATCACCCTGGCAATTTTCTTCCATAAACATGTATTAGTAGGACATATCAGAACAAGAATAAAATATCCTTGTTTTCTACACCCATGAATGAATACACAGCCAAAGAAAAGAAGACAGGATTTTAATCTTACAAACGTGATTGTGAATATGCTTCAGCGACAGTAGTCTCTCTTGTTTCTAAATGTAATTTTAAATATATATATTTAAAATTATATATATATAGTTTCATATATATATATATGAAGAGAGACCCAGGGCTACATGTGTGAGAGAATGCACACAGAATCCAACAGAAAAGAATGAAGATGGTCTTAAGTAATTTGTGGAGAGCAACGATCAACTCTTCATGCTGATTCTTCAGTGTAAACAGGAAAATGCACTGTTTTTATTGGAGAGTCCAATGGTTGTCATGGATCTGGTAATGCATCCTGGATGAAAACAAAACCAAACCAAAACAACAAAAAACTCAGGTTTTTAACACCATTCTTTGAAACCTTTAATTGTAATATACTAAGGTGCAGATAGTTAGTTGTCCATAGAAATATATTTTTTAAAATTTTCCTTTACTGCTCAAAGTGATTAGGTTGTTAAATGAAGTAATTCCACCCAACAGCTATTGCCTGGGCGCTCATGGTCCTTCACTCTGAAGATCTCGGGCTGGTAAGCACATGGGATGGAAACCCAGCCAGTGGAGGAACATGGCCATGAGGTGCCTGGAGGAGAGTCACTACCAATAAAGAACAAAACAACCAGACTCCTATGGTCCACCGGTGGCTCTGTGCCATTTCACAGGTGACGAAGGTGCTGTCTCATGAATAATGACTTTAGGAATTCCACATTTTGTATCCTATTTGCCTGTCAAGTCTTCACTGTACATCAGGGGCTCATGACTCATTCTAGACCAAAGTCACCTCAGTTCAGCCAGCTCAGGGCTCAACCTGGGCCACCACGTATAAGCTCAGCTATCTGGGACAAGATGCTTAACTTTGATGTAACTTTATCTGGCAAACAAGGATCATTATATCACTCTTTCAAGGTTAATAGGGTTAAAGGGCATGATGCTCCTAAGGCAAATCATGGTACCTCATAGCACAAAATCTCAATAGCTGTGAACACATAAATAGCATCTCTTTCTAATGCTGGAATATTAAGTATCTCTTATAGATCAAGCTTCAGCCCACAGATGCCCTGTGTCTGCAACTTTTCAGCTGGTTCTAACCTCTCACCTGCTGCTCACCTGCTCCAGCAGTTAGTAAGTGGGTACTATTACCTCGAGTCTGGGGACTCAGCCTACAGCCCTGCCGGTCCCTTCTTCCTTTGCCTGCACACCAGGGGATAATCGGCTGCAGGATTTTCCATTTCAACCTTAAAATAAATCTATCCTGCTTTTCTACTTCACATTTCATTTTCTATTGCATCAAATTCTTCCTCATTTGTGCAGAGACATTTTTCTCCCTCACTTTCTCAAGCTCCCACCCTGTGAAGCATTATTGAGTCAAAAGAACAATAGTAATCACTATCAATAATTATTAGTATTGGGGCCCAGTTAAGAACACATTCACGTCGGGGAGAAGAAAACCGACCATTCATCACTAAGCTTGACATCCTCAAAGCTGACAATCTCTTTAAAAATATTATTGATTTATTTGCAAGAAGAGAGAGAGAGAAATGGGCAACACCAAGGTCTCTTGCTACTGTACATGAACTCCAGACACATGTGCCATTCTGCACATCTGGCTTTATGTGGGTACTGAGGAATTGAACTCAGGCCATCAGGCTCTGCCATCTCTCCAGCCCCAATCTCTTAAGGTTTTATAAGTGCTATAAGCTCCCATTTGCTGACTCATATTTTAAAAATGAGACTTCTTTTTTCCAGAGAAACTAATGGTCAAGACACATGAAACATTCTAAATGCATTTTACTTTATTTTGATTTTGTTTGCTAGTGAAGAATACAGTTAACATTTTGCAATATTTTGGCACTATCAGCTCTGATAAACACTGGCTTTTGTTGGTATATACATAAACATATTTTTAGTGGGAGAAAGTCTGGTTTTCTGAATCAACATCTAGAAAATATGTGAAAGCATCCTTCTCTGCTTAAGCTTAACATCCTTAAAGCTGATGATCTTTCCAGGTCCTCCAAGTTCCAGAAGCTCTCGTTGGCTGACTCACAGTACAGGGGGTGATGGGAAGCTCCAGCGCAGAGATATGGGTCCGTGCTGAATTGGTATCTGGGTTCTGCTACTTATGAGGTATGAATCGTCATATGTGTAATATTTTTTTCCTGATATTGTAGTGAGTTTTGGTCACGAGGAGACAGTGTGAGCTGCCACCGGAAGTGCAAGAGTGTGAGAGAGACATCCTGGCCTTCGAGAAGGAGCTGCTGCTGACAGCTCCCAGCACATGCCAGAAGATGGCTCGTGATCATCCTTCTGTCCTTCATTCTTAACTCTAGGTTTTAAGGTGACAGGCCATGTGTACTTCAATACTTCAGTAAATAAACAATATTGGATTTGAAAGCCAATCTAATCAAGGAACTTATGCAAACAACGGCCCTTTCCAGTGGAAAAGTGGTGCCAGGATTTTGAGTGCCAGTGAGGTGATAGAATACGTGTTTTGGTTACGGTTGCTACTGGCAGGATCATTTCCTAGGAAAATAAGCCTGTTTGAGAAGCAGCTGAGCAATCCATCGCCAGAGTATGGCCAATGATACAGTGTCTGCATTCACATTTACACAGATTGGTTTTAAAATAAAGTCTTGCCAGACACCGACACAATGGATCATTCATAACCAGTGATGCTTTCCTGTGAAACAATATTGCTATAGACAGAGAAAACAAGTTGTGTTCTCTTCTCTACTTCCTAATTAGACAATTGTCTGTTAGCAAGGCTAAGACTTCTATTCTTAACAAATGTCATACAAACAATGTTTACTATGGAAGGAGGTAAATATGTAGTCTTCAGAATATCATATAGACAATGTTTACTACAAAAGGAGGTAAACATATAGTCATCCTTTTTAATGCTTATAATAAGCAAGTTTCACATTTCAATTTTATTCAAAACTCCTAAGAAATTTAGCTTCAAATCTGAAAATACCAAATGTGAGTCAGCGCAGTCTGTATTGCTGCTCAGCAAATATAAAGCACAGAATCTGATTTCAGTTTTACTTGCAAATGACACACACTTGGAGTCGGGCAAAAACAATTGCGAATTTCAAATATTAAAGTTTACACCTAGCTCTTTTAGGAACAATGTCATTATAAACATTTCCTTTGTAAATGGCAATGGCATTTTCTTCATGGTGCTATTACTGCAAAACTACATTCTTAATAGATGAAGGCTACACCAAACTGTCCTAAAAACTGTTAGCAAGCCAGCTTGTCATGCCCAGTTCTAGAAGAGTCAAGATGGTGCTGGTTAAGTACATACATGTTGGATTCTGCAAACTATAGTATCTACTAATATTAGTCTGTAAAACATCTGGGACTCTTCCCCAGAGTGTTCAGGCTATGCCTGAATGAAAATATATATTCTTTCTTTGGTGGATCTGTATAATATTGTTAAGAACTGTGAGGTACGGTCTCACTCTGTAGCCCAGGCTGGTCTCAAACTTGCAGCACTCCCTCTGCCTCAGCCTCACTCGTGATGGGATTTCAGGTGTGAGCCACCATAGCTGGCTCTTTCTTGTGCTTTTGTGAAATGGGTTGATGTTTCCCTCCATGGGCCTTGGAAGATGTTAGGCACTAGAAGTGTTTGGGGTAGAAGGTGAGGAGACAAGGGGCATGGGCCAGGTTGGTGCCATCTGTAGCTAGAAATGGCTTACTGCTTCTCTCCAGAAAAAAATGGATATGATTCTATAGGATTTTCTTGGTTGGAACCATAAGAGAATTTAGATTTTTTTTTCCCATCTCTTCACCCGGTGAAACTGTAAACATGGTTATTTCCAACGGAGACCCTTTGTTTAATCATGGCTTGTGTGATTTCAAGACAAAAGATGCATTAGTGAGCATTAGGAACAGTTTTACATCGCAGAAGTCTCAGAACTCTTGAGCACATGAGCTCTGTTTTCCCTGAAACACTACGCAGAACCTTACTATATTGGTCTGCTCAGGCTTCCATAGCAAAGCACCACCGTCTGGTGTATTGAACAACAGAAATGTGTTTTTCCACAGTTGTGGAACAAAATGTTCAAGATCAAGGCTTAGTTTCTTTTAAGGCCCTTTTTCCTGGCTTGAAGAGATGGCCACTGTCTTAGTCTGTGTCTGCTGCTTTAACAAAATGCCACAGGCAGAACAATTTATAACGAGCATAGACTTATTGCTCATGGCTCTGGAGGCTGGAATTCTAAGATCAGGGTGGGAGCAGGTGCAGTCTTTGGGAAGGGCTCATTCCTCAAAGATGGCATCACCTATGTGTCTCCCGGTGGAAAGATCACAAGCACACACACACACACACACACACACACACACACACACACACACACACACAAAAGAGAGAGAATGCTATGTTCTGACTGGCAGAAGGGACTTACTTGTTCCCCACAGCCCTTCATCTCATAATGATGCCCTCTAAATACTGTGACATTGATCATTACATTTCAATATATGAATTTGGGGGCACATTCAGACCACAGCAGCTGGACTTCTATTGTCTTATACGAATTCCCCTAGGTACAATCCCTTTTCTCATAAAGGCAGAAGTCTCATTGGATTAAGGACTTTCTTTTAACTTAATTAACTCTGTAATGACCCTGTTTCTAAGTATGCCCATCTTCTGAGAAACTAGAAGTAAGGACTTATATGGATGAGATCGGTTTATAGTTCTGCCTATGAAAGTATGTAAAGATAAAAACAAGGTGTTGAAAGCCGTGGGCTGGAGGCTCCTGGGTCTGTCCTTCCAGCTTCTCCAAACCCAATCCTCCACTAAGTGGCCCCTCAGGAACCTTCTAGAAGCAGCATCACACCAAGATGAAGTGCTCACCAGTTGAACTGTTTCCCAACTGTCATTGACATGCACCACGGCCACATCACAGGATGCTTGAAGTAGTTGTGAAGGTAGAAGCCACCCCAGTGTCCACATAGCATATGTCAACCCATGTTGTCATATTGTGTTTGAACGACATGTAAAAGGACTTAACACACTGGACGTGTCTTCACACCCGTGAGAGGGACAGCAGGAAGTCCAGGTATGAGCTGGGCTTTCTCTCCCTGCTTCACAGGGAGAAGCAAAACTCTAAAGAGATAATGTAGATAAAGGATCATTGGAAACCCAAAGATACCACAAAGCACTGGGCATTTCATTCAACATTACTGAAACAGCATTCACAAAGCAGCATTGTTCCTCCTCCTCATTCTCTACCTGCATATTCACAGGCTAATTGCCTGTATTATTACAAGTCACCTTACTTAATCAAATTTAAATGTTCAGCCTCTACTTAATTGAAGGCTCTGTAGCTATAACTGAATGTGATAGGTTATTACTCATCTGATAATTTGGGGGATTGATTAATCAAACTTGAGATAAATTTTTCTCTTCTCTAAAACAATCCTTTTATTTTCTTTCATACTTCTGGTATGTCTGGAAGTTTTAAAACATCAATATTTTGTTTCAGCATATGAAATGGACAGAGCTCCTTTCAATCTGTCCTAAGACCCCTCACTGCCTTCTCTAAGGCTTCAGAGCCTGTTGCTCCCCTTCTGCATAGCTAGATCACCCCGTATGAGCAAGGTTTCTAAAATGCACCTCCTTACCTAAAATTCTCCACAGAGGGCTCATGTCCTTCACCTTGCTTCAAACGTTGGAGACTCATGCCTCCACAGGAAGCCAGACTTCCATATTGATGCTCTAAGAGCTTTACGCATCTTTCTCTCGGGCCACCTACAGAAGTAATCATCACCTATGACTGTCACCAACTCCTCCTCCTGCTTAGGTCAAATTCCTGTGACATACAGAGGCTTTTCTTTTCTCTGCTTCCTAGTACCTGCTTTGCTTTCCTTTCCTTTCCTTCTGATTCACTGAAAGGTTGCTGGGGATTATGTTGTCCGCTTCTCAGCTTGGCAGATAGTACATGAGGGACAAGGCCAGGTGCTGCGTGGGAGTTGAACTTGAGTCAGACACATGCCCTGTGGTTGAGTTTGCATCACGTGGGAGTCAGGTAGAGGGAGAAGTGCTATGCGGAGGCAGAAGCATAAGTTAAAGTGAATTTTTCTCTCGATGGGGAACCAGGAGAAATCTTGAGGGACACAAGAAGAGGTCTTGGAGAGTGAGAGCAAGGAAGGGCTCGGAGCTCGCAGAGAAGCTGCGTCCTGAAGGGTGAGCCTGTGCAGCTAGAGAGCTGGGAAACACTGCCAGAGGCTGGCAAGGCATCAGCCCAGGAAGGACTCTGCATGGTTGCTGTATCTCCTTGGAAACCTGCCTATGGTGTGGCTCCACCGCTTGGTCGTCATGGCCGTCCTGCCATAACTCGGGAAGAAGCCACTCCAGTGGAATCTGTTTTAATATGTCATCTATAAGGGAACCATCAGTTGCGTTCCTCAAAGGGAAGAATGATGTGTTCATACACTTACGGCCCATATGATTTCTAAAACAAACACATTCTAGTAAATGAAAAATCCCAACAAGATGTTAAAAATTCAGTCATCTTTTTAGCTACAGAATAATGAATTATCAGCCTCCACCATAGTTTCTCAAGAGAAGCTTCGCACTGGCTTGGCCCTAGGCTCCTGGGTTTCCTTCCTGTGATAATTTCCACTGAGTAGCTCACCTGCCTCAGCTCAGCCATCACTGGGCTGTACGAGCCCACCTGTGATCTCCTCTCCTCCAGTGCCGCTTCCCAGCGCTCCCAGCAGATTCCCATGGAACCACTGGTTCTCGAGAGTCACTGGAGATGCCTGTTTCTTTCATGTCCTCCTTCAATCCAGCTTCTTCGTCATTCTTTTCTTTTTCAGGGCTTCAGCCCAAACCTATTAGCTGCCAGAATCACAAATCATTTTTGAATCACCTCATCCCTGATACCTTATCAAACTAATATTCCAATCAGTTTCCTCACCAGCTCCTCTGGCCCTTTGTTCACAGGCCCTGAGCATGGATCTCTGGGACAGTTTTCTCATTGTCTTTCCTGACCGTAATCCAACCCAAACCTGGATGCCAAACCAATCTTCTTTAATAGATCACTTTCATCCTGCTGACTCCCTGCTCGATGGTCTTAGAGGGTTCTTTATTCCAGATTCAACCCAAATAGGCCGGAAGCCCACTAGGAAATTTCACAGATGCTTGCTTCCCTGAGTGGTACGTATTATTATCCCAGTTGTACCAATGATGACATTGAGGTGCCAAAATTCAACACGCCGAAGGCTGGTAGCTTAGTCAGGATTACACCCAGCCTGTAAGTCCTGATCAGTCTTTAATAGGAATTTGCAACTCCTGAGCTTGGGTTTTAGGAATCTCCATAATCTCCACTTGCCTTATTTATCAATTTTATGTTTTCTAGCTACCCAGCATAGCCTTCCCCTGGAACCTACCTCATTCCCATTTCTTCATGGTTTCCCTAAGGCACATCCCAGCCCTGACAGCCTCTGAGGCTCAATACCTGAAGCCCCACCAGGAGGTTCTGATGACAGCTCTGACCATGCCAGCCTGCTTCAGTTACAATGTTCCAGCACAATGGTTCACAGTGTAAGGACCTATCCCACCAGATGGGGCTGGAAGAGAGAGAATGCAAGGATCTATGGAACCCTGTGTATACTAACTCAAACACTAAACTGCATGTCTCTTGCATGTATTTCCTCTTCTTTCCAAAAGTAAGTAGACACTATTGTGATAAATACACATTAATTTAAAACAACTCATATTTGCTTATCTTTTGCCATCATGTGTTTTCCTAATTATAAGTATTGAACACACATCAGCTACCACATACATTTTATGAATTATCTGACATTAAAAAGGAATCATTAGAGAAAGTCCCTTTACCAGAGAACTACAGACAGGCTAATCCCAATAGAATCTTGTCAAATTAGAAATGTGTGTCTCATTTTACCTATATTGATCTCACTCTCCGATGGAGACTCTGTTTATATTTCGCAGAAGGCAGTGAGAGAGCCGTGGTCATGCCAACCCCACCAAAGAGCCACAGGCTGATGGCTGAACCCTGACAAGACATGAACCTCCCCAGGCCTATGGTTTGGACCCTAAACAATACCCTGAGAGAGTGGTGGGATAAGCGAGAGACCTAAAACCACAGCCAATCAGTCAACCTAGGGTAAGTCATCGGGACAGATGCGGATTTCCAACACATCCCAAAGCAGAAGTACGGAGTATCTTAAGATCTCAACAATAAAGCTGACTTAAAACTCACCCACTGTGACTCAGGGAACTGAGTGGAAGAGGGGGCGGAAAGAATGTAAGAGCCATGGCGGGGGAGAATATCCAGAGACTTAACCCCCCTCATCAACAACACACAAAGGGGGGGACCTGGCTGGCTACTGGGCTACCCATAACCCCCCAACCCACAAGTTGATCCAGCATGCCCACTGAGGAGAACACCCAGTGTGTTGGGAACAGGGAGGAGGGAAATGGGGTACCAACACAATATTTGCCCATACAATGTATCTAATTTTGGATATATATGAGAAAAAGGAATCTTTAATGTCCATAAGGCTGCAAATCACTGGTCTAAGCTCTTGAGTCTGACAAACCTTGTTGCTGTGCCCTGCATGTCTCCTCTCATCTTGAAGCCTCCCCAGGATTTCCTATAACACATGGAAGAACTAGATCCTAATTCTGATTCCCACAGCCTCACCCAGCACTGCATCCATTATGGGTGTCTAAAGAACACCTCCCTCAGCTAAGAAGTGTAATGGTACAGCTTTCAGACATTCAGGCTTATTTGCTAAATGAGCAGAAAAAAAAAAAAAAGAAGGACGGTCAATCCTGTAGCTTGTTAAGTGGCCCACGACACTCTGTCCTTTGCTACGATCACAGCCACGCTGCATGAATTGTGGTGAAAGCTCTGATTGGCATTTTGGATTGAAAACTAAGAGAATATGAGTTGCCAGATGTGAGCCTTAGAGCCATGACTGATCGGTGACTACTCAAACACTTCACTTCTATTTCTAAAACAGAGATGGCCTTAGAAAGGGCCAGGTGTGGTGGTGCACTCGGGAGGCAGAGGTAGAAGGATCACCATGAGTTCAAGGCCACCCTGAGACTACATAGTGAATTCCAGGTCAGCCTGGGCTAAAGATCCTACCTCAAAAAAACAAGAAAGAAAGAAAGAAAGAAAGAAAGAAAGAAAGAAAGAAAGAAAGAAAGAAAGAAAGAAAGAAAGAAAGAAAGAAAGAAAGAAAGAAAGAGAGAGAGAGAGAGAGAGAGAAAGAAAGAAAGAGAGAGAGAAAGAAAGAGAGAAAGAGAGAAAGAAAGAAGAAAGAAAGAAAGAGAGAAAGAAAGAGAGAGAGAAAGAAGAAAGGAAGGAAGGAAGGAAAAAAGAAAGAAAGAAAGAAAGAAAGAAAGAAAGAAAGAAAGAAAGAAAGAAAGAGAGAGAAAGAAGAAAGAGAAAGAAAGAGAGAGAGAAAGAAGAAAGGAAGGAAGGAAAAAAGAAAGAAAGAAAGAGAAAGAAAGAAAGAAAGAAAGAAAGAAAGAAAGAAAGAAAGAAAGAAAGAAAGAAAGAAAGAAAGAAAGAAAGAAAGAAAGAAAGAAAGGGAGAAGCCTTAGAAGAGTCTTCATGCTGGCACAGCATCATATCAAAGTTAAGGCATGGTAAAACACCTGGAACCAACTGTTCAGCTTTCCAATTCAGTTTGATTGAAGTGTGAAGGCCTGGATAACTTCAGGTGTCATAGTCTATCTATCTTTGAGTAGAGGGTGGAAGGAAGATTCCAGTGTCTGGTATAAGAAGGAAAGTTCTAATGACAGAACAATGAGTCATTATACAGTATCACTGATGAATAAAAGTCTTCATAAAATAGATTTCTCAGGTATTTGAGAAATTTATTAGCTTGCAATATTTTACATCAGAATGTTCATAAATTATCAGGTGCTTTTTTATTTCAATGAAATATTTGATATTGAAAATAACTCTTCCTTCTGTTCATCCTAATAAGTATCAGTAGTTACTTTATGCAACACAAGAATATAACACTATTTTCTGCCGTGTTATATTAAATGGCCCCACAATGCTGTGCGCTTTGAAGGTTGTAACATTCAAACCCTGAAACAAGTTGACACTTAAAAGTTTACAAGGGCTGGAGAGATGGATCAGCTGTTAAGGCACTTGTCTCTAGTGCCTAAGGACCCTGGTTCAATTCCCTAGTACCCACATAGGCCAAACCCACAAGGTGGTGGCCTTGGTGCTCTCTCATCTCTCTTCTGTATCTCTCTGCTTGAAAATGAATTTTTAAAAAAGTTTACGAAAGAGACGGTGGAATAATTGTAAGAGCCACAGGGTGGGAGGGAATATCCAGAGGCATTGCCCACCCCTCCCACATTGGCTGACTGCTGCTCTCACATCTCATAACCTACAACCCCACAGTGAATACCAGCAATCCCACTGAGGAAGGCCCTCAGTGGAATGGGGGCAGGGAGGAGGGTAATGATGGTACCAATTCATGATTTGTCCATACAATTCTCTAATGAATAATAAAAAATGTTGCAAAGAAGTATAGAGCCTCTACATACACCCCCCCACACACACTCAATGTCCTCTAGTGATAGAGTCCCAACACAATCATTAAAACCAAGAAATTCCCAATGGTACAAAATTATTAATGAAACTTCAGACTGCATTCAAATCTCATCAGGTTTTCCACTAATGTCCGTTCTCTGTGTTGGATCCAACTCCAGCCCCCACAGTCGGTTGACTCAGTCTCCTCATTCTTCTGTATTGTGTGAGTGACCCTTACTCTGCCCTTGTCTGTCATGAGCCTATTACTCTTGGTGAGCACTGGTCAGTTACTTGGTAGACTGCCTTGTGATTTTCCTGTCATTTAAAATGATTATACTGAGATTATATAGTTGAGGCCAAAAAAAATTATTAGGAAGGTTCTACCCTGACTTTAGGACATCTTACCAGGGATTCAGGATAGCAGCTATCTTATTTCTGGTGAGTTAAGGTGTGTTGGCTGAGGTAGTCTGTGTTACTGATTTCCTCCCTGTAGCTGAGAAACAATCTCTCATTTCTTAATACAATGTTTGAGCTCTTTCTTCAGCACCAAACAACAGACATTGCCTTTCTAACCCATCCTGGGCTTAGAATCATGAAGAAGTGGATTGACAGAATTCTTTTCAAAATTAAAACCATGAGCTCTGAATTATTATAAAATGGGTCTTTGGTGCTTGAGTCCTTTGTGGTCACATTCATGCTCTGTGTCTAGAGGCTTCCATCTTCCATGTAGAATCAGCGTTCACAAGGTCTAGGCAGTAGTACCTCCTGAATGAAACGTTATCTTTGTAGTCCTCATGCATGAAATGAAAACAGAAGCGTCGCCACAGTTAGCGCCTCTCTCCAGCTCAGTAAATCTGTTTACTCTCCTGGCTTCCTATCACAGTGGGATAAGAATGGACAAGATATGGAAACGGAATGAGTTTGGCATTCATTAACTTCCTTTTACTTAATGTGTTATATATAGAGAGAGGAGAAGCTACTGTGACAACCATACATCAAAAAGCTACCTCGTGACACATGAATGTCCGTCATTCTCCCCGAGTCTCTAAACTTCAGTTCCTTGTTCCAAACTCCCAAGCTGAAGGACTAACAAACAACACAGTGTTCATAGCTCATCTTCCCAATTCCCTCCACACCATGGTAGAAAAGGTCTTTCCTCACGATGTCATGAAACCACATCTCTGCTTATGTATAGGATTTCACTGAAACCATCCCCCAAAAACAATCCTGAATTTCTCAGTATTTCAGAGAATAGTTCTTGCTAGGTGCTTCATATGGTTCCTTTTCTTTGAAAAGTTCTATGTAAATTATATTTCCACCTGTAATGAGATCTACTTGGAATGTAGTATATGTCCATCATGTGTTTAAGATATTTTTGTTTCCTGTTGGAATCTGAGGAGGTGAGATCTGGCCCATTCTTCCTGTTTATAAAGATCCTGTAAGAACCCAAACATTTCTCAAGTTGCATGTCTCTAAATAGTGACTTATAGTTATCTGTCTCTCCTGTGCATGGTTCCAAAAAATGATTGAGTCACTGTTGTTCTGTTGTTTAATCTGATAATTAGACAAGCGGTAAATTTTACAGTGGAGCAGGAAATGTTAACACACATTAAGAAACCAGAAGGCATGGAACTGTCATCTGTATGATAAAATGCATTACTCTGTTTAAAAGGATTGTTTTACAGATGCAATTAACAATCAGCCATCACAGAGTTTAGACCGGTGTTTGGATGCCATCTGTTGGACTAAGTCCTCTCACTCTCGGGAATGAGGCTATAATTTTCAGTTTACAGTTTCATTAAGCTTCACACGAATGTAGCAGTCACCAAAAGAAGAGAAATCCTAAGCACTTTCAGTTTCATAGCCTCCCATAGACAATTATGCTGCTGAGATTTTCTAGAAGAGAGTGGATTCAGAATACTAGCTACAAGACCACAAATTACTGTTTTGTTTTGCAGCCTTAAAATATCAACAGTTCAAATGCCAATGCTGATTTTTTCATTTTAGTATCAATATTTAAGATATGATTTCTACACTTTTAGATTACATATGATTTTATTAACATTTAAAAACAATTCCTTAGGGCTCAAATAAGTTATAACATAAAACAGTGGGGAAAGTGAACAATTTATCCATTAAAAACATATTGCAGTTTTTTGCTATTAGCTTATTAAATGCCAGATCAAATCTCTGGGGGTTTTTAATACACTAGGGGGTGCTAGTTCTCTATGTGTACACATTTATAAGGAAAAACTTTTCACAATTAATTTTTGGGAATTATAAAAGCTGGCCAAACATTCCAAAGAAAGTGTACAGGATTCTTGCTACTTGTAAAATAAAAAAAGGAAAGACAAAAAGCTTATTAAGATTGTCCTAAGAATTAAGTCGCAAGAATCCAAGTGAGAATAGCATTGTACATTATGGCAGATAATGTCAATGAGGCTGTAGTTCATGGTTCCATCATTGGTTGTTGGTACCAAGCTAAGGCTGAAGGCAAGCCATGGCTTCTCAACAGAAGTGTTTTGGATTTCTGGCTACTATCTACTATATCTAGGAAGCTCCAAAAGAAACACCAAGCAAAGCCACCAGGAAGAAAAGGTTCCTTTACTAAGTTTAGGCAACTTATTTGCAGTCCTCTTCCTGCAATCAGCCATACAAACAGCTTCCAATGGCAAGGGGTCACCATTAAGATCTACACTTATGCTCTACGGGCCTCCAGTAAGTAATAGTTCTCTCTCTGTGTGCACTTAGAGTACATGCATGATAAAATGTGTGTGTGTGTGTGTGTGTGTGTGTGTGTGTGTCTGTGTCTGTGTGTGTACGTGCACGTGTATCAGGCAGAAACAGGTTTATCTTTCACACTTTTTAAAAGGCAGAATTATCTCAGAGCCAGGTACATCATCACAGATTCCTTTGAACATGCTGTGTGCATGTGGAAGATAGGAATGTTCTTCTTTCCTTCTTTTGGGTTTTGCTCTTTCTTTGAAAAGACTAAGCAAGGCTGGAGAGATGGCTTAGTGGTTAAGGCACTTGCCTCCAGTGCCTAAGGCCCTGGGTTCAATTCTCTAGGACCCACATAATGCAGACCCACAAGGTGGTGGCTCTGGTGCTCTCTCTCTCTCTCTCTCTCTCTCTCTCTCTCTCTCTCTCTCTCTCTCTCTCTCTTTCTCTCTGTATCTCTCTGCTTGAAAATGAATAAATAGAATATTAAAAAAAGAAAAGACTAAGCGGTAGCCCTGCTGATGAACTCAACCAGGGTAAGTTGCTTACCGTAACCTACAGCTTTCTACCCTCCCCTAGAGGGTCCTTGGAATCTCATGGTCCACTGTTCATTTTTGTTCCCTCCTCTCTCCCCACTAATCTACGTGCATCCTCTCTTCGTTCACCAGCTCAGGCACATGCACCCCTGTAGTCCCTCCCGGCTTTTCTTGCTACAATAGAAATAACCCCAAATGTTGTTCTCAGATTGCTCTATTTCCTGCCCCCCCCATTCAGTAGACTCTGTGTACGTGTCATGTATTACTCACAGCGAGAAGCGCCACCCCAGCAGGAGCTTGTTGAGAACACTCTGACATGATGGAAGGGAACATCTAGAAACACCTAGATGAAGTCATACACTTGGACCCCCGCCTACTGTATCAATTCTGCTAGAACAGGAACAAAACCATGTGTGTTCAGCATACACCAACGTACAAGTTCAGTGGTGTGCCACCAACACACACATACAGGGCATAGCATCTTGAATGTGTGAGCCATTAGTAAGACCCTTCAGATGGAAGAATATTGGAGGATTTTACACAGTGGTCATAGACAATCTTAGTATGTAAATAACATCTATAATTTTTATGACTTTATATACCCCCCCCCAGAACTCTGCCTTCACTCTGCAGAGAAGCAAATTTGTTGTTTTTTTCTTAATTTTCACGACAAGTTCTTCAGACACATCAAGTTCTCCTCTCTTGAGCACACTGGCCAAATCTAGCACTGTGTAAGTAACTGTTGGAAAACTAGATGAAGGCAAGAACATGCTTTCAAAACAGTAATAGTAATCGGTGTTGTCAACTGTACTGGCAGATTGTGCCATCCTGCCTGGGGGAATCAGTCACCTTCCCCCATTGAAGTGGTATCAGCGTCAGTTTATTAAACTGGCATCCCCATGCATGAAGCTCCCCTACTCCAGACAAAGTGCCCTCTGGTCCAAGCAAACACTGCCTTGCAGGCATGATTATTGGAAAGCTTCACCTTTTATTGAGCTGATGCCTGTCTTTTCACTGTCTCCTAATAAGCCAGCTTGTGTCCTGTGTCACACTTGCTCCTGAGTTTGGAATGCTGGGGATCCATTCCCAATTCTGCCTTTAATTAGCTTTATAACCTTCGCTAAGGTATTCAATTTCTTAGTGCTTTCCACATAAAATTAGATTTTGACCACCTTTAATTAGCTGTTTGATTATGTGCCCTTGTCCCTGGCACAATCATTTGAAAATGTCTCCTAATCGGTCCATTTGGCCCACAATGTGTTCCCCATGTGACTGTCACAGTGTTCCCTTTCTAATTGATAAAATTCTTCCAATCAACCATGCAGTGACTTCCATTAGGTTCAGAGTCACACGGTTTAGGTCCTGACAATGGCTTCTGTGATCTATGTGCTACTTGCCTGATGTGCTCTGGTTTCACACCCCTTTCTCCCATGCTTAGACACACTGGACACACACCAGAGGCACATTCCTGCAATTAAGCTTTGGTCCAAGCTGTCCCCACAGGAACCACTCTCCCAGACACCTGCCTGCAGATGGTTCTTCACTTCCTCATCAATCAGTTCTGCCTTCTCTATTTATTAAGGTCAGATCTAGCCTCACTTTCCCAGCTCTAATGATTCCACTTAGCCTACTACTTTTTTGTTTTGTTTTGTTTTGAGGTAGGGTCTTGCTCTAGCAGACTGACTGATCTGGAATTCACTATATAGTCTTGGGCTTGCTTCCCGAGTGCTGGGATTAAAGGCATGCACCACCATGACCGAGAAAGAGAGAGAGAGAGAGAGAGAGAGAGAGAGAGAGAGAGAGAGAGAGAGAGAGAGAGAGAGAGAGAGAGAGAGAGAATGGGTGTGCCAGGGCTTCTAGCCACTGCAAACATTCCAGATGCATGTGCCATCTTGTGCATGTGGCTTTACATGGGTACTGGGGAGTCAAGCTCAGGTCGTTAGCAAGCAAGCACCAAATTAACCACTGAGCCATTTCTCCACCCTCCTATTACTTTTATCATGCTTCTCAATATATTATATAGTTTATTAATTCTTGTGTTTATATCAGTTACTGTCTTCACTACAATAAGTTCATAAGGGGAGAGGTTTCTCTATTTTGTTCATAACATCTTGTACATAGTAGGCCTTTAAAAATGGTTATTTAGTGGCCATTGGTAATGTGAAGCAGGTGTGTTGAATTGCCTTCGTGGAGGCCCGATACAGCCGTGAGGATGAACTATGGGTTGCAATGGAGACCCAGTGAAATGCCAGGAGTATGGATGGCTGCCAAAGCTAGCTGCCAGCACTGGATGAAGTTTTCCCAGAGTGAGTAGCCGAGCTGGAGGGGTGGAATCAAATCTCCAAGACACTTATTACTGGTTAGAATTGTTGAACTTGGAATTAGATATTGATGTTGCCCTGCTTGTTTTAAATCTTATATTGGTTCAATCTGTTTTTGCCATGCCTCATGTTATCTTTTGCAGTGTAAATGTTCTGTACCATTATGGGTTTAATTTTTGGTATTGTGGCTCAGTTGAAAGAAAAACTGGGAAATTATGGAGTTGAGTTGAACACATAGTATTTTACATCATGTATGATTGTTAGTTTGTGGGGGCCAGGAGCAGACTATCATGGTTTGATCCAGGTGTCCCCCACAAACAAATGAATGTGTTCTGAATGATATGATCCCTAGCTAATAGCAGTTTGGTTATTAGAACCTCGTTGGAGCTGTGTTGTTGGGAGTGGGCTTATGGGGTTATAAGCCAACTTCCCCTTACCAGAGTTTGGCACACCTTCCTGCCACTGTTTGCAGTGCTGTGGTGGATGTGATGTCCACCCCTCTGCTCATGCCATCATTTTCCCTGCCATGATGGAATCTCCCCTTGAGTCCATAAGCCAAATAAACCCATTCCTCAACAACAAAAAAAGGTTATTTAGGGGCTGAAGAGATGGCTTAGCGGTTAAGGCATTTGCCTGCAATGCAGAAGGACCTGAGTTCAATTCCCCAGTCCCAGTGCCCATGTAAGGCCAGATACACAAGAGGGCACATGTGTCTGGAGTTCATTTGCAGTGGCTGGAGGCCCTGGTGTGCCCATTCTCTCTCTCTCTCTCTCTCTAATAAATAAATAAAATATTTTAAAAATGGTTATTTAGTAAGTGAAAAAAATGTTAGGATGACAAGTTAATATATGTATATCACACAAGAATATAATAAAGTTTTATTATGTACTTATCATCATTGCTACAAATTTTAGTATTGTGGCTGGCATTAATCTCAGTGTCACTTTTACTATTATCTATGGTATTCACATCTCCTACCTAAGCTATAGCTAGAAAAGGTCTCTGATCTATATAGTCAGCTCCCCTCCAAATTCTTAGAATATTCAAGTTCAAACTGACATTGCATTAAAAACTTCATGTTTGGAATGGTTTCCCCTTAGCCCATGAGTCCATTTCTCTATTCTGCTAAATTACTCTCTCCTAATTCTCCTTGGAATACATGTCTGTCCACTTCTCCTGCTATCTCCTGGCACTAAGCCCCAGGCCTTCTTCTGGAACCTGTGTCTTTTCAAAGGAGATACATAGGAAGCATTTCTCAAATTATGAGACAATATAATATTCTGAACAATGCTCCAGATCAGGGGCCCCAAGTAGCCTTCATTCTTAGTAACGCATGGAATGTGTGTGTCTGGGCAGTGATACACTGTCAACCTTCCAAAACATGGAAGCCAACTAGTCATTTTCATTCTCATACCCCTTTCCTCAGAAATTGGTCAAAGTACAGCTTTGAAAAGATGTGATGTAATCAAAAGAAGAATAGGACAATTGAATGTTGAACTGACATTCCTCAAGCTTAATTGACTTTCCCCAAGTTAAGAGATACCAGGAACCATTACTCTAGAACACAGCTGCTCAAACTTCACTCTTGATATCTTGCTAAAACGCCCCTTCAGACTCAGCAGGTCCCAGGCAAAATGCCCTGTGGCTGATACACAGTCCTTGTCCCTACCCAGAAGTAAAACTAGATGGCTTGACCTCCTCGTTTGAGTTCTGAAGTGACTGTAAAAGTGATACTTGTTCACAGAATAAGGGGAACTTCAAACAATTAAACCAACTTGTAGCATCAGCTCCCTAAGAACCTTCCTTGACATTCAGAGAGAGACTTGATCACAGCTGATGGAAGGCTTTCAGGTATCAGTAGAGTCCAAACCCCACGGCATACCAGCTGTCTGCCTGAGTCTGAGGAGAAACATCATGCCAATGGCTCGTCTCTGTTTGTAAGTGGGATCTCCTCAGTATAAATTTTCTAAATTTGAGAAAATGCATTCTCAGTGTCTTTGGGATAACCTAAAAACTATATACTGCTAGGAGGCCATGCACTGGGATTTCACTAACCAGGATCTCTATATATATCATACCGTACCACACATTGGACACGTGAAGAAGGTAGAGAGAGGATCTAATAATCACCTATTTTCAAATACATGTGTATGTTACTATTTATTAAAATGTAAAAGGCTTGACAGTTTGACTGAAATTGTCCAAGAATGCAAGTACTTTCTAAATCTTATCTGGAACCAACCCCAGTGACCCAATTCCTTCTGAAAGGTTCCACAACCTTCCCAAACAGCTCCAGCAGCTGGGGAAACAAGTGTTCAAATATATGAGACTATGGGGGCAACTACCATTTACATTTGACTGGTTTTCAGGAGTGATCTAGGGATGATTTAAAGTTTTGGAAGGATGGCTCAGTGGTTAAAGGCTATTTCTTTCAAATCCTGCAGGCCTGGGTTAGATTTTCTAGTATATTGTGTAAAACCAAGATGCACAAAGTGGCTCATGCTTCTGGAGTTCATGTGCAGTAGCGAGAGGCTCAGGCATACAAATTCATTCTCTCTCTCTCTCTCTCTCTCTCTCTCTTTCTCTTTTTCTCCTTGATAATATTTTTTTAAAAATAAAGTCTATGGAAAGAATTGCACAGTATATACACAAATACCAAATTATTTTATCTAAGGCAATTGAGCATGTGTGGATTCTGAAATCCATGGGAGGTCCCAAGGCCAGTTCCCAGTGGGTACCAAGGGAAGGCACATCCTGAGGTGCTGGGAAGCAAGACCTTCAACATGAGTGTTAGAGAGGATACAGTTCAGCCATGACACCATCACTATTTTAATAATAAAGAGAAATAAAGTGTCTCATTTTTGCTTATTTTCACAAGTCTTTGACAAGAAAAGACTTATTTCATGTGGTTACCATTGGAGTTGGTAGTTGAAGATTCAATTGTACTAGACATTAACTAGGGTCTACTTTATAATTCTCAGAAACTCAAGGGACAAAAACTTTAAATAAAATCTCACTGATTTACTGTCTGGAGTATTGTTTCTGCATATGCTTTCCCAGACCCAATGGAATTGGTCCAGTTTTACCCATGAAATAGGCTGAATGAAAATAAGGTTTAATCATATCCCATAGGTTCTGGTATAATGTATTTTTATTATCATTTAGTTCACAAAAATTTTCAATTTCCAATTTAATTTCTTGAACAACCATGTTTAACAGCATATTGTTCAATCTCCATTAGTTGGTGTGATTTCTGTTTGCTCTCTCATTGGTTATTTCCAGCTCCAATTCTTTTACACAAATATGTTAACAAATAATTTAAGTGATATAATTTTGAAAATGCTACTCATTGCATGAGTGACCACAATATATAAAAATTAAAAATATTTGTCCAATATTTAGACACCCATACAATGAAACTCTGCATTTTGATTTGCTTCTTGTTACTCACACAGTCTACAAATTTGAAGTCATGGCGAGCAGAGATTCTTTTTACATATTTCATAGAGACAGAACCTTCATAATCATTCTTCACAAGCAGAGAACATACTTTCAGTGTGTAAAACACACATGCCACTATTTCATCCACACTTCCCATTACTTTGTTGCAATATTTTTATCATTGTAAGGTTGAAAGATGTATCTAGTTTTTAACATATAAATACCTATTTCTACTTTTGGGAAAGTTGAACAGAATAAATGTTTTGAGGGTTAACAATATTTTAAATTATTAAATTTTAAAAATTAATATTTTTATGGTTCTTGACAGAACACTACATTGGTTTTCAAAATTGTTTATCCTGTAGCACACTATCAGCAATATTTACACTCACTAATTTAAGCACAAATTTTATTTTTTAATATAAATTTTAGTGTGTGTGTGTGTGTGTGTGTGAGTGTACCAGGGTCTCTTGTTACTGAAAATACACACTAGATGCATGCACCACTTTTTGCATCTAGCTTAATGTAGTTGCTGGGGAATTGAACCTAGGCTGGCAGGCTTTGCAAGCAAGTATCTTTAACCTCTCAGCCATTTCCTGAGCCCCTGTCACAAATTTTGAATTTATTTTTGGTAATTAAATGGGAATAAACTATTGTCTCATTTTTGCTTATTTTTCACAAGTCTTTGACAAGAAAAGACATATTTCATGTGGTCACCTATCGGCTTGGTGGATTTTAGTCTATATTGTCCACTGCTTATAACATTTTTTCTCCTAATTGATCAAGAAGCCTGGAGCAATATTTTGCAATAAGTGCCGCTCTATCCCCACTCTTGGTTGTAGTTGTTTATGTTCTTTGAGGGTCTTTTCATGTGGCCCAGACTACCCTTAAATGTTCCTTTGTCCTGCCTCAGCTCCATGGTTCTGAGATAACAGGTATGTGCCATGACATCTGGTTCTTCATGTTTTCTGTTTTGTTTTGTTAGTTTTGTTTTATAGCACATTAAGTATCTTGTTGAAGTAGGAAAAATAATGCACATTTGTAATCATCCATCCAACTTTGGCAGGTCTTGAAAATTCATTATGTAAATTCTTGTGATGGTTAAGTTTTGTTATCAACTTGACCTTTTAGTATTCTTGGGTAGATCTCTGAGGTTATGTACAGGAAGGCAGCCTCTCAGTAGGAGACAGGATGTAAGGAAGCTCAGGGGAGCTAGAAACAAACACCCCTTCCTGGGAAGGCAGTGCAGGAAGGAAATTCTAGAGACTCAGTAAATCAAATACTCTGGGACAGGTTTGCAAGATCCCACCCTAAGGCTATATAAAGGGGAAGGCAATCTCTCCCTGCCTGCTGGCTGCTGGTGTTTGTCATGTATCATCCTATTAGAACGAAGTCTCCTCAGCCTTCCAGCCTGGACTAAAGACCAGCAGCTCCCCAGGAAGTCTTTAGGCCTTCAGTGCTGGACTGGGACTACTGAGTCATCCAGCCATGTGGACTGAGGGATGACCAGACTGCTATTGTGGGACTGCCATGAGCTAATCCAATAAATCCCCCCCTTTACTATAATTTATTCTGTTGGTTCTGTTCCTCTAGAGAACCCTGACTAATCCAGTGCTCTAGGTACAACCAGACTTGGTTTATCTGGAGATCATTGCTACAGCTGAGGAGGATGCAGGTGTCTAAAGCCAAGTGAACCTCACAGCGTAAACCTTCCTTTTCCCATATCAGCTTCATCATGAGAGTCCATTACTCTGCACTATGATATTTATTACTTACGCTTACTTTCATGAGTACTTACCACAGTCTTAGGATTTAAACTAAACAAACTTGACTTTTATTGGGATTATTCATGAATATTAATTGCACAAATGAATGGGCCTCACCACGATATTTCCATACATGCATCATACTAAGTGAAAAGAAGGTCTTTGGACACGTGGACAGGACTACTTACTACCATGACACTTCTTTAGCTTTACAGGTGGCTGCAGAGAACTGACTTGCACATGTACGTACTCTCTGCATATAGTTAGTTCATATGATTGGGCACAAATTATCCCTTGTGTGCACTTTATTGACACCTTTATTCGCCCTTCTTTGGCGCACTCCCTGATCCCATAAACACTGAGCAACCTGCCAGAGGATGATGAGGCAGAGATAACCACATCCCCCTCATCTACAGGTACAACGCAGGTGGTCAAAGCATACCCAAAACACTGACAATACCACCTATAGGGGCACATACCTATGGTACAGTTTCACTTATCAATCAGGTACAGATTAATCATAACAGAATAAGATAATTTTAACAGTATGCTGTAATATGTTAAATGCATGTAGTCTTTCTCAAAATACTGTGTTTACACATCCTTCTTGCTTTAATGTGAGCCCATACAATGACTATGGGAGGAGCTCAAGGGAGGTGTCTAACATGGTCATAACACACAGGATGGGCCACAGCTGGCTTCCTGACCACGCCTGGGGAGCCATCTGCTGCTTGGTGTTCCTCCACAGTGCTCTGAATGATACCAATTTCCCCACTTAGTATTTCCAGACCACAGTTGACCAGGAGTATCTGAAACCAAGAAAAGTGAAAACAGAAAGCAAAACCATGACTCAGCAGGGATATTACAACATATATTCGTGGTCTCAGGAGTAATCAAGTTGCTGTTTTAATTGAAATTGATTTCCTATATGTCCTACAGTCTTTAACAAAGGTTGCATTTCAGCCTCCTTAACAACAAATTTAAAAATATCCCCTTTTAACCTGGCAAATTCCTGAGAGACACTAGAATATGATCACAGGAATGATTGTTGGCATCAATACTCTAGAAATGTGAGCCTGTGTACTTCCTTCTATGAGCTAAGATGGTGGTTATGAAGCTAAGACTCAAATTAGCCATAAGCTCTTCAAAAGTGTAGATAGAGCAGCAGAGAAAGTAAGGTCTGTTACAGAATAGGAGGTGTTGACAGACTGGAAGGAAATAACCTCCATGGTACATTGCTCCTTAAAAATAAAAACTCCCACAACCCCCTGGTGCATACCAGCAATGCCACTGAGGAGGGCCCTCAGTGGAATGGGGGCAGGGAGGAGGGAAATGGTGGTACCAACACATGATTTGTTCATACAAAGTTTCTACCTAATAAATTAAAACAATAATTAAAAGCAAAATGCAAATGATGCATTCACATTTAAAAAGAATTAAATGCTTCTAGGGAAGTAAGTTGGGGGCTGGAAGGGGAATTGATTGTTGTTTTGTATATGCTTTTTCATATTTTCTGAAATGATAATGTACTTGCTTTAAACCTTGAATTAAGTAGTTTTTTTTTAAGTAAGGCTATATTGTTGTTCATCTTGAAGAGTTCACATTACTAGCTCATCTCTACAAAACAGGAGAGCTTGGGATGCTACCCAGATAGGAGCGGAAGCAGCAAGACCGAGGACAGAGACAGGCGTGTTCTACCAAGAGTGGAGATCCAGGTCTCTCATTCCACTACCACCCCAACTCCACCTCCACACTCATTATTGAGCATCTCCTGTGCTCCCAGCCTGGCTTTCACAACCACCCTGGCTTCAAAGCAAACTGGAATCAGTTCTCATGCGAGTCATTCAATATCACATAGGAAGTGTGAGGGTTAATCTTGTCGACTGCACAGGATCTAGAATCACCCAAGAGACAAATTCCTGGGCATGTGTCTGAGGGAGTTTCTAAATTAGCTTAATTAAGGTGAGAAGGCCTCCCTAACAGATGACACCATTTTATTGGCTGGGGTCCTGGATTACTAGAGAGGAGAGTTCTGGGTGAGTATTAGCACTCATTGCTCATTCATTGCCTCCTGACTGGGAACTGAATGTGACCAGCTGCTTCATGTTTCTCTTGAAAGATCAACCAAAATTAAAAAGAAAACAACCTTACTCCTTTAAGGTGCTTCTTGTCAGTTATTTTGTTACAGTAACAAGAAAAGTAACTAATACACACAGTAGGTAACAGTAACAATCCGAAATGAAACATCACATCTTTTCCCTTTATGCCTGTCACAGATAGAAAAGCCTGGAACGAAGGACTCTGAAGTCTGTCATAGGTTCTAAAAGGCAAAGAGAAGCAGTAGTGATGGGTGATACCTACTAACCCTGGGAAGGAAAGAGCCCCCAAATAGGACAACAGCCTCAGATTAACTGGGGACAGCATGAATCTCCACAATCAATACTCGCCAAGAACCGCTAGGAATGAAGGGAAAGGAAGTGATCAGAGGAAAGATTATTTGTTGAGCACCATGAGAAAATCTGGCCCTAAGTCTTCCCCTCCGGTGGCCCCTTACATGTACTGTTAGGATTCAGAAACAGCAGAATATTTTCAGAGGACATCTAAAGGTGACCACAGCAGTGCTTGCCTGTTGAGGCTCTTCTCCTGCTTTGGTTGTTTTAGTGAAAACTAAACTCACAACTAAGCATTTCGATGGAATTCATCCTTAAATTCTGTTACCAACAAACACTTGAAGTAGAATGCCCAAAATGATCTCCCTCGGCCACTAGTGTGATGATGACTGCAGGGCAAGCCTTCTGTGAGACAGGATAGTCCAACACATGCTGGCATTGTCTCAGCCTCTAAACCACCAGGCCAAACTCTGTGGGATACTCTAGAGGTATGTCAGGCCATCTTCGAAGGACTGTTAACAAGAGCAGAGAATGCTGACAGAAACACGCTTGCCGTCTCTGTCTTTATGCCAAATAATGATGCCAAGCTCTAGGGTCACACTCTGACTTCAAAGCTTTGCCTTGCTGCTTGTGAACTCCATCGCCTTGGGTGGCTCACCTAACCTCAGTGTTCAGGTTCTCTCATCTGTCAACGGGGTATAACAATTGTACCAATGCTAAGCAAGGTTGCTGTGAAGACTCAACAGGATTGTGTATAACGCATTTAGGAAAGCACGGGACATCCGGTAAATGATAAGTGAAATGTTAATTATTGTTACTCTTATTATTATTTAGCTTAAAATTTGGTTTGGGGACAAAATAGATGAATGACTAATAGATGATAGTTGGATGTTCTCCATAGAGTCTCTTTCCATTCATCTCTCTCTCCCTGTATATCTATCTCTCTATCTATGTGTATGAATACATATATATGTATATGAACAAGTGGTATATATTATCTTGAATTCAGATTACTACCTCATCTCTACAAAGCAGGAGCATTTGGGAGGCCACCCAGGCAGGAACACAGCAAGACAGAGGAACAGAGATGGGCACGTTCTAGCATGAGTGGAAATATATACATATCTATTCTGTGTTTATAATGAAAAATATATGCATAGAAATCAGGTAGAATTTCACTATTTGACACATGTAGGAAAATCTTTTAGGATGTTATTGAACTGGTAAAGATATCACTGTATTTATACTCCATACCACATATGTAATGAACTCAAAGTGAACAGAAGCATTTTTGGTTTATGAAGTGTTTAGATGGACACACAAGCAATCCTGACCTGAGCATCAACGAATACAGCTGTTTATTTAGTTGACCAGAGGGCATCGGGTGCAACAGGAGGAAGCATGGAGGAAACCTAGCAAAGTTGGTGTGCAGAATTAACCACACTTCTCTGAGGTTTTAGCCAAAAGGCCAAGAGGTGATTTTGTCAGGGTCGCCCATACGTTCTCTTCAGAACCACTTACACTCTGGAAACTCTTGAGGGTCTCATAGGTCTTTTGCTTATTTTGACTGCATACGTCAGTATTTATTACATATTGACTGGAAAAATCAAATATCAATTTATAAAATAACAATGAGGTTTATTACATATAGATAACATATGTTTGAGAATCTTATATTTTCTAAAACAATAAGTCAACAAGAAGAATGACACTACTTTAATGTTTTTTCTAAGGTAGGGTCTCACTCTAGTCCAGGCAGACCTGGAATTCACTATGTAGTCTCAGGTGGGCTTGAACTCATGATGCTTTTCCTACCTCTGCCTCATGAGTGCTGGGATTAAAGGCATGTGCCAGCATGCCAGGCTAACTCTAAATTTTTAAAAACTTTTTTTATTTATTTGCAAGCATAGCGAGAAAAGAGACAGAGAGAATGGGTGCTCCAGGGCCTTGACCTGCTACAAACAAACTCCAGATGCATGTGCCACTTAGTGCATCTGACTTTACATGGGTACCGGGGAAGTCTTTTTCCTGTCTGGCTTATTAGAAAATAGATTCTCATATTTGCTTTTTCAGTCAATCTTTCATAATATGTTGATTTTTTTTGTGGGAGAATAGCAAGAAAATCCAGCCTTACAGAAGCAAATTGTTCAAAAGGAAGAAGTATTCAAATAAGTTTTCAGAACATTATTAATATTTATCTTTGATGAAATGCCAAAACTCAATACACAATCATTTCTCAAAGGAAAATTTCAATAAGAAATTAGAGAGAATATGAACAAACTCCACTAGGTTAAGATTCATCAATTTAGGGGACTGGAGAGATGGCTCAGCAGATGAGCTGCTTGCTTGTAAAGCCTGGCAGTGTGGGTTCAATTCCCGATCTACCCCCATAATACTTGCTGGGCATTCATTTGCAGTGGCAAGAGACCCTGGAGCGCACATGTGACTGCATGTGTGTGTGCACAAATAAGTAAATCAAAATTTTAAGTTAAAAATTTCATTAATTTATCTCATATGATTATCCATGCATAGTTCAGCAATGTTCAGTTTAGTCATTTGAACAGATGCCATTTAATGATTTAGGAAAATCTCCCACTTATCAGCACATTTCATGACATAATATAAAGAGTCACACGAGTTACTGCTATTGCTGACCCTGGGAAGCTTTCACAGTCATAGTATACTGTACAGGCTTTTCAGAATTCTAGTGTTCACTTGAAAACTCAAATTCCATCAGCAGCAACAAATACCATGAGGTTTTTTTTTTTCTGGTAGCAAAAAATATTATTTTACTCATTTTTTGAAAAAAAATACCCAAATAGTGATATCTAAATTTAATTTACTTTAAATTTATTTACTTATGTATTTATGGATATGTGTGTGTATGTTTGTGTGTGCACGTGTGTGTGCACACACACACATGTCAGGGTCTCTCGCCACTGCAAATGAATGCCCATCCAGCTTCACATGGGTGGCTGGGGAATTGAACCTGGGCTGCCAGGCTTTGCAAGCAGGCATCTTCGCCTGCTAAGCCATCTCCTGAAGCCACCAATAATCACATCTAAATGGTCATCTTTCGTCAGTCATTCTTTCATCAAATGGCCTGCTGTCAAAATTCTTTCTGTATATTTCAAACTTTATTGAAGTAATAGTAAAAGTACTGTACATTCAAGTCTCAGATCCAATAATGTTAATTTTTATGGTTCATTGAACTATACATATACATACACAGAGATACATACATGTATGTAGGAATACACATATATACATACAAACACACAGACATGCACACACATATGTGCACACATACATATAAACACAATACACATACATATATGCACATATGCACACAACACATTAAAACACAGAGCTCCCAATATACCTCACTCTATTAAATGTAAAACAAAAGCAAAGGTGACCAAGTACTTTAGAAAATTCTATGAAAAAAGCAAAACACTGACTGGATAAACATAGACACTCAAGCCATGGAGGCAGGAACAGTGCGGAGGAACAGCTGACAAAATCAGTACCTAAAAAAAGGACAAGAAGTTATTAGATCCACAGAATAAGAACAAATTGTAAGGATATCCTGATCCTTAGCAAAACTTTAAGGAACTCAGTAGGGTGGTCAGAAAGTAGAGGGCAGGGAATCTTCCAGAATGTACAACAAAGGGCCAAAATGATAGAGAAACAGGAAAGAAAAGCAGAGGCTTTTTCCAAGAAACTAACAAATGAGGCTCATAGAATAGGAAAGCATAGGAAAAAGATGTTATTAATAATTAACTGATAAACTTTCCCAGTTCCTCATGAACTTACTTGGATTTATGGATGCCAAAAATGAACAAAAATTGTGCTCCAGGTCACACACTGGTCTTCTTGAGCTTTGGGGATAAAGAGAAGCTGTCTACAAGGCTCTGGTACATGGTGGACATGTGTGAAAATGCATAATGAAATCCACTGTTTTATACAGCAAGTATGTGGAAATGACAGAGTGGAAGTTTCTGAAGTGGAGAGAGAAAAGCACCTGTGAAGGACCAGCAACCACAATGGCTTCATACTCTGGAAAGAACTTCCCAAGCCAGAGTACAGTGGCACAGTCTGTCATAACCCAGAGCGGCAAGTGGGAAATATTCTGTCACATTGCTCTGAGAAAGGACTGTGTGAATAAGATCTTGAAAGCACAGACCTCAAAGTAAAATACATAGCTGGGGTCTGGAGAAATGGCACTTGACTGTAAAGCCTAACGACCAGGGTTGGATTCCCTGGTACCCACGTAAAGCCAGATGCACAAAGCAGCATATGCATCTGGAGTTCGTTTGCAACAGCTGGAGATCATGGCACACCAGTGCTCACTGTCTGTCTCTCTTCTCTCTTTCTCTCTGCTTGCAAATAAATGTTAAAAATACATAGGTAGGATTACTTAACCAAAAAGCTTCTGAACAGCAAAGGAAACAGCAGAGTGGAGAGACAACCAGCAGAAGGGGAAATACTTGCAACTAATATATCTCACGGGGTCAATCTCCAAAATACAGACGGAACTCACATCAACTAAATCTCAGAAATGGGAGCAATTCTTAACTAGACATGTTCCAAAAGAAGTCACATAAATAGCCACCAAGTACATGAAAATATGCCCAATGTCACTAAACATCCCAACTGAGGTGCCACCACCACATTATGATACCACAAAGCCATGCACAGTGGCATCTCTTCTCAGGGGGTGGGGTGTCTATTATCAAAAGAAAAAAAGACAATAACAAAGGCTGACTGGCAAGAACGTGGAAAAAGGGGATTCTTCTGCCCTGATGACGGGCATGTAAATTAGAACAGCATTACAGACTATACAGTGTACAAACTCATCAAGAATTTTTTAAAGTACCTTTTAAAAAATGATTGTCTTTTAAAAATATTTTATTTATTCATTTTCAAGCAGAGGAGAGAGAGAGAGAGAGAGAGAGAGAGAGAGAGAGAGAGAGAACACACTGGGGCCACCACCTTGTGGGTCTGGCATATGTGGGTCCTGGGGAATTGAACCCAGGGCCTTAGGCACCTTAACCGCTGAGCTATCTCTCCAACCCTCATAAAGAATTTTTAAATAGAACGACCAAAAGACCCAGCAACCTCACTGCAGGTTATATATCCAAAGGAAATCAGTAAGCATGTCAGAGACTTATTACCTGTCTTCCCCACCTTAGCTACACAAGTATTCACTGTAACCAAGATATGGAGTCAAGCATGTGCCCACTGACTGGTACATGAGAGGGTAAAGACATGATGCATATACATGATGAGTATTTTCTGGCCACAGGGAAGAATGAAGTCACGACATTTATGAAAACATGAGTGAACCTGGAGAGTAGTATGTTAAGTGAAATGAGCCAGACACAGAAGAACAAGTGTCACATGATCTCTCTCATGTAGGAATCTTTAAAAAAAGGAAGATCTCACAGAAGTGGAGAGTAGCATAATGACTACAAGAGGCTGGAGTAAGGGAGGGGACAGGACTGAGGGGTGGCTGTCAACAGACACCAGATGACAGACAGTGAGAAAATGGTTCTAAAATTCTGTTGCACCACAGAATGAAGTTAGTTAACAGAAATGTGCTGTATATTTAAAGTAGCTAAAAAAGAACATTTAATATTTATACCACAAAGAAATACTGATGTTTGAAGCTATGAATATGTGAATGGCATGATTTGGTCATTATGCAATATGTCCATGGATTGAAATGCCACACTGTATCCTACAGATATAGACAAGTAAAAGTTGAGCAAGACTCACTAACTTTTTAAAAAGAATAGAGAACACACATTTCTTCAACAACAGAGCTTGATAGCTAGCCAAGTGTGAAAGTAGACTATAGATCATTTCAGGTCTGTAAGAATTTAAAAACACATCTTTCTCAGAAAACTATCACCATATATGTTAAGTACAAGAAAATAATAAAGAGGAAAAATAGATAATAGGTTCAAACCCCAGAGCAAAGTGCAGACGAGTTCCCAGTTCTATGTCTATCTCTGCAGTGGGACTCCCAGCCTGATCCCAGCCACTAGTCTGATTGGAGCAGAAGGAAGAAGACTTCAAGAGAGTCACCGACAAGACAGAATGAAACTTACAGGCTACCTATCGTGCTGCACCACACTGAGAGGAATAGAGTCCTAACAGACAGCTTAAGGAAGAACACTGACAGTCAATACACGAGGCAATGACCAGCTCCAAAGGAGATACAGTGTAATGATAACATACATAGGATTCCTTTATGAGAAAAATGTATATGATAATATAAACATGGATTATTCATTTAGCCCAAATGCTGTCTTATGGATCAGGATGGGAAGAGATCTCAAAACACATGGCTTACAGATGAACTTCGTGATACCATTTGATTTTGTAAGCTATGTATATGTTTGATTTTGTTATAAATTAATTACTATAATGTTTTTAGTGCTGTCTAAAATGACTAGATTGTATTGGCCCACCAATTGCCAGAGTGGCAATTCTGAACTTTTACTGTCCCTGAGACAGATGATTAGGATTTGCCCTGGGACATAATGTCGGGGGCATTTCCATTGTGCTAACTCTAACATATTTTCTCTCTGCATGGAAAATGCTATCAGACACCTCTTGAGAGAGATCCCAATTTCAGCTCTTTTGGAGAGGGATTACTAAATCACATTATAGTTCTATTTTTTTAATCCTTTGAGGATAACCTACAGTTTTCCATAGAGGCCACACTGATGTATGTTCCTTCCTGCCAACACTCATCTTTCCTGTTTTTTTAAAATATTTTATTTATCCATTTTCTAGCAGATACATACACACACACACACACACACACACACACACACACACACACATATATATATATATATATATATATATATATATAGAGAGAGAGAGAGAGAGAGAGAGAGAGAGAGCACCAGGGCCACCACCTTGTGGGTCTGGCTTATGTGGGTCCTGGGGAATTGAACCCGGGGCCTTAGGCACTGGAGGCAAGTGCCTTAACCACTGAGCCATCTCACCAACCCATCTTTCCTGTTTTTGATAACAGGTCCCTAAGGTGTGAGAGGATACTTCACTGTGGCTTGATTGGTTTTTCCCTGATGGCTAATGATGTCGCTCATTTGTTTGTCTCCTTTGGAGAAATATCTATCCACATCATTTGTCTAGTTTTAAAAGTTGTTTGTGTGTGTGTGCCTGTCTGAGTATGTGTGTATTTTGGTACATATGAGTCTGAGTCTATGTACATGTGTCTCTGTGTGTATCTGGGTGTGTGCTATTGCACTGTAGGGATTCTTTTTATATGTTGTATAATAACCATCAGTCATTAGCTCTCTGACATTGTGAAAAACTATGTAAGATAAGCAACTTTTAAGGAGGAAGATGTTATTTTGGTATGTGATGTCAAAGGGTTCTTCCTCAGGCACCTGGTTCTGCTGCTGTGAGCCTGCAGTGCATCATGGGGGAGCGTAGGAAGGCTCCTTACCTCATACAGAACACAAGTCACTGAGAAGTGGCACCAAAGGTAAACCTGAAGAATTGAGTTGTATTAGAGTTTCGACAGTCCTCTAGGTATTGTCATTAAGGGGTTGACACACCTCGGAGCTGACCTCAGTGTACCTGTGTCATAACACTGGGTTGGATAACTGGTGGGTTTATCGTATGGTTCTTACTTCAGTTAGGCAATTTATGGGGAAAAAGTAAACTATATGAATCTTTCATTCTTTCCGTACTCCACTTTTGAAAGAGTCATGAGACCAGAGAATTTCTTTGTATTATAAGAAAAGCAGGAGATCCTTGTGATGTGGAATAATGACTGATCCCCGAGACTGGCGGCAACCATGGCAACCTACAAAGCCCCTCTCAGCTCCAGCCCTGTGCCCATGAAGGAGACAACCTCTTACCCATCCTGCCTCTTTTTCTTTCACATCCTGGTACAAATCACACATCTACAAGGTGGAAGTCACCATAACTGTATGTTGACCACATGGCTGATATTTCTAAGGACGTTATAATTTTCAAATTGACTGTCCCATTTAAACTTTACATGATGAAAATATCCTAGAATATCCAAAACTTCAGTGCACAGATTTCCTCTCCCAGATGGGATGAGAAACTAACAAGCCACACGCTCCAGCAAGTGCAGGTGTACTGCTTGTTCTCTCAGCTAGGCTCCTTTCCCTGTTACCTCATGCCATGCTGCTTGACCTGAGCCAAGGCACACAGGTGACATCACCGCTGGAATCCACAGTTCTTCTGTGGCACTGAGTAGTTTACAATACAAGAAGATAATTCAAACACCTTGCCATCTAGTCATGTGATGGGCTAGAAGTCTGTTCCCTTGACCTTATTATGTTAGGAACACTAACATAAAATGCAAAGAAATTTTGTTAAGACAAACTTCCCAAAAGGAAATGGTCAGATGTGGTTGGCAGAACTGCTTTGATAAGCTACCTAAGGTGGGGATGAGGGAGTGATTAGATTCTTAAAAATCACAGCAAAGGCTTAAGAAAGGCCAGCCCATTTGCTGTAGGACTCTAAGAGCACTTAGGGAACAGCATTCCACTAGCACTAGGTGGGTCTGAGTGAGAGCACAGAGGACAAGCTCTGATATCAGAGAGCTGATGAGGGTTGGCAAGGTGACTGGCTATTCCCCCAACCTGCCTGTGTGTGTCAGTCCTGCTTTGATTAGGAACATCCCAAGTTTTAGGGTGTTTAGATGTCAGAGGACATGTGGTGAGATATTGGTAAATATTTAACAATTGGATCTCTGGGTAAAATCTCTCTTCTGTACTGTTTTCTGGTTTCCATAGTTTAAATATTCTCCCTGTGCTCAATTTCAAGGTGCCAACAAGCCATCAGTGCATGTGGACTTGGAGAGAGTGACAGTAAGGGAGTGAAGGGAGGAGAGTGGAAGGTCAACTGAGCCAGAGCCTGCTGCAGTGAAACAGCCTATTCTACAGCAAAGGCAAGCTATCAATGATTGAGAGAGGAGAGGAGACCATCTCAGGTTGGAGTTCTAGAACAAAAGCTCATTAACTTCCACACACATCCAGACTCCTTCCTTGACTTTTCAAGCTCCTACTACACAAAGCATTGACACCCCTGTATTTTCAAAATATGTCAGATGATAAAGGAGATTAAAATTCCTCAATCTGAGAGCCAGCGACAACCCAATTCCACCAACAAGATATTGGATGAAGGCTGACATCATGGCAGGAAACAAACCACACCTAGCCTTCACACAGGGCCCAAATGAAACCTATGAGAAAGTGAGGAGACACACAGAGACCAATCACCACAGCAAGTCTGATAACCCATGAAAGGTCAATGGAGACAGACACTAATGATAACCAACACAACCCAGGGCAAAGATCCAGAGATACTTAAGATCTCAATAACAAAGATGACTTAAAACTCACCCACTGTGACTCAGGGAACTGAGTGGAAGAGGGGGCAGAAAGAATGTAAGAGCCATGGTGGGGGAGAATATCCAGAGGCATGCCCCCCAGCAACAATACACAAAGGGGGGG
>PVHP010009726.1:0-49541 GCA_004024765.1 Zapus hudsonius | reverse complement strand
TCCCTAAGAGAACTGTATTTAAAGTGGAGGGGGGCTTTCCTGGCTTTGATTTCCTTTGGGGTCACTTGGATTCCACACATCCTATGTCTGCAGACTTCTGCTGACAAAATCAGGGTTGGGAAAACTAGGTCCCTGTTTATAAGGAAAAGAAATAAATGGTTCTTGGCTCCCTACTGAACACAGATGAGAAACAGATTCTAACTATCAAAGTATAACTCAACTACCATAAAGCCTTTTTAGACCACATCAGGATGTCAATCAAGACAACATTAGGCCAGAACTAATCTTCACAGAGAGGGTTCTACAGATCCCTGGGTTGATTCAAGGACTATTAATAGGTATCTGATAAAAAAAAAACAGCATGGTGTACATACAAGTTTGAGAAATGCAGTTTTTCATTACTTCTTAGAGTCTTTAATAGTTCCAGTAGACTTAATTGAATATGTAGAATTTGCTACATATTTTGAGACACAGAACCCTATTCCATCACCCTGAAACATGACTCATGTTGAAAAATGTTCATCTGTGCTGAAGAACAATATTAGGAATACAAGACTGTAATGATCATTAAAAGCAAGAATGTTTTATCCAGGATGGATGGTTGGCAGCTCTTGCCTGGAGGTAGATGAATAGACAAGATATTACCAGCTAACAGTTTTATGGTTCTGTTCCTTTAGATTAAATTCAACCAATGTTTGAGCTATAGCTAAGCCAGAGTTCTGGCTTCGATCCCATTTATTTCTTCCACAAAGCTCACAGAGTTCCATGTGGGGCAAGATACAACATGGACACATTTACATACCATAGGACTTGATAAAACGATATTCCAGAAGCATGTACAAAGAGGTAATAGACTCAAGTTCAGGGAAGGAAAACAGTAGAAGGAAATATGACAAAGTTTAGAATCATCAGATACAGGAATGACATCTGGGTATGATATTCTAGCCCATAATGTAAATTCAATATTGCTACCATATGAGCTTGCCTCAGGAGATGAAGGGGCAGGAATTCTGCAAGCTGGCATATCAGAGATACTTAATAAATGGAAGCTATAATAGTTACATTTGTAGGCTGTGCCCAAAACATCTGACAGAAACAACCTAAAGGCAGAAAGACTTGTTTTGGTACACAGTTTCAGCCCATCCATCATGGTATGGAAGTCATGGCATTATTCATGGAGGAGAGGTTATGGGGGGAGGAAAGTGTGGTGGAGACTCAGCACATCATAGTGGGCCAGGAATCAGAGAAAGAAGTCAGATCCCAGGGGCTGAGCTCTACTCTTCAAAGGCCTGTCCCCTGTGATTCCTTTTGTCAGGTAAACCCCACCTACTAAAGGTTCCACAGGCCACTAAAACAGTACGGACAGTTGCAGAAGAAGCATTTGAGACACGAGCCCATTTCAGATTCATAACGGTAGGTAGCTGACTCAGTTCTATTAACAGTAATCATAAATGAACATAGCCACTCAAGAAGTACTTCTGCCTGCACATTATGGGGTGCACGTGTTTAGAGGAAATTCCATTAAACGTGCTTCAAGCAAAACAATGTGAAGAGAAATTAGATGATAAGATCAGAAGAGAATGAGGGATGCAAACTCCAGTGGAGGTCATGGAATTAGCTAATACCTGGGCCAGGTGATGGATACACTGTGTGGCAGGATTAGGAGAGGAAATGGCATATTAGAGACCCATCCATGGTTTTGAGACGCTATCAGAATGGAGTTGTTCAGAGTCATCAGAACTCCCCTTCCCCCTTCCTGTGTGCTGAGGAAAGTTGTTCCTTTGATCACTTGATGCTCACTTCCTTTGATTGCTTGAAATCGGTGCCATTTTGTCACCCTGAGTGTGGCCCACTGGGATTTCGTGTTATAGCAGCCTACACTTGAGGATACGGGATCCAGATTTATCTTTTGTTGGCCACCCCGTTCTTTAGAATAAGCTTTTCGTGCTGTATTTTACAGAATTGTATGGTTCAATAAAGACCATTAACTCAAGAATTCCGTGTTAATATCTCAACTCTTATACATTTTAAATGTTGTTCTGACCAATCACAAACACCACACAACACTATTCAAATGTTGTATACTCCACATAAATAGACACAATGACTCGACAACATGAACATCAGGGCTGCTGGCCTTCCATGTTCCTGTGCAGGTTCAGAATGAATTGATAAGTCAGTTTTTCTTTAGAGGAGTTGAAGTTTTTGTGCAAGGATGTCTGCGGTGCACATGTGTGCGCAGGTGCACATGCATGAGTGTGAATGTGTACGGAGGCCAGAGGTCAACATCAAGTATTGCCCCCATCATTCTCTACATTATTTTTTGAGACAGGGTCTCTCCATGAACCCAGAGTCCACCGATTTGGCTAGTCTACCTAGCCGTCTTAGGCTAGGCATATGACTCTCTCTGTTTCCTGAATGCTGGAATGATCCCATACCCAGCATCCATATTGGTGCTAAGGATCTGAACTCAGGTCCTCACAAGTTCCTCACTGACTGAGCCATCTCCTCAGCCCCTTGAAATTTTTATAGTTAAATCAATGATTAATTCAATTGCAGCGAACACCGTAGTTTGCTCTGGTTTTTATTTTCCTTCATTTCATTTTAATTCAGTTCCATGTGTACTCTACTCTTATCCCCACGGATTAGGGTTTTCTTAATACCACGCAGCCCAAAGAAAACACGGAAGGTGAATCATCTTAAAACTCACGTGACCACACTTATTATCCATAATCCTCATGTCAAGTGTCTATGTTCCTGCAAACCTTTTCATTGGGTGAAATTTATATTAAGTGAATGAATGAAAGAAATTTAAATTCATGAATAAATGCCTATCCTAATAATATCATTGTCTCTGTTTTATGTGGTCTAATTCTACATTTGATTTTGTGCAGAAGGGAAAGTTTTTGGTTTTTGTTGCTGGAGAAAATTTTAGGAAAAATCACTGCAGTCGTAGGACCATATTTACAGTACATATACACAGTATCCATGGCTACTTCTGCCAAAGAAAAGACAGTGAGAACAAGGTGAAGATGTTCAGGTGGTTAGGGCATAGCAGTGCAGTAAACCAGGAGGCAGACCATTCCCCCACAAATCCCCAACTGTTCCAATGAAGGCCTATTTTCTATGCTTCACTAGGAGGAATTTGATTTCTATTGTGTTGCACTGTCTTATGACATCATACTTACCAGGAACTCTGATCAAGGGAAGAGGACATGTATGTGTCTACCTGCTTTGCTAATGCATGTGCCCACACATGCGATGGTTTATCCAGTGTATTCTAGGTATCTGCAAGGCATCCCTCCAAGGTTACCAGGGATAGCTGTCCCATGTGACATCCTGTAGGGAATTGTGGTGGTTCAAATCAGGTGTCCACCATAAACTCATGTGCTTTGTATGCTTAGTCTTCAGCTAAGGCATTTTGGGAGGTGGAACCTTGTTGGAGCCAATTTGGAGGGGCGAGGGAGATGGCTCAGCATGTAATGGACAACCTCTACTATCATTTCCTGCCATCATGGAGCTTCCTCTTGAGACTGTAAGCCAAAATCAGCCCTTTCCTGCCATCAGCTGCTTTTGGTTGGGTGTTTTGTCCAAGCAACAAGAAGGTAATTAAAAACAGGAATAAAATTCTATTCCTCTAAGCTGTTACTATTGGGAAGCCGTATGTATAAGCAATACATATTAGGAGCAAGGTAGCTTTTTTGCTTTTGTTTTTGTTAGAGACACAGACTCAAAGAAATACAGATGCCACCCTCCCCTGGCGAGACTGGTACTCCAGTCTGATCCAAGATGACAAGCAGCAGCTTCCTGGTTCTTAGGGATTCTTCTCTAAACTTTCCCAAGCTTAGCATCTGTGGGAGGGCTCTTCTTGAGTCAGCAACCAATCAAGATCTTTCATGTACATTTGGATTTGGCAATAGGCTCATTCTAATTGGATGCCTAATTTCTATAAATATAAGTATGATGAGCCGAGCTTACGCACACCCCTCTCTCTCTCTTTCTATTAGGCAATTCAGAGACCCTCTTCTACCTTGCTCCTTGCTCTTGGTTCAGAGTCCCCATCTTCTGCCTCTTTTCCTCTTTGTTCCTGGTTTGAGATCCCCCTTCCCACTCTCTCCAAACCTGCCACTCTCTCATCTGGCAAAAAATAATAACTTAGGCCCAAGAAGTGTCTCAGAGTCCTTTATTGTGAACCCCAAACCTGACAGAATGTTTGAGAGGTTTCTCAAACACTATGCCATTTTAGAGCAACACTAAGTTATCCCCCCCATCACCCATCTTCAGATGAAAAGGAATTCACTGCAAACTATCTTAAAGAAAGCCCGTCTTCAGGGTCAGAAAACCCAAAAACGGCAACTTTGGAATTACAGAGAAATCAGTTTCAGCTTTCAGTTGGGTGCCTCATAGCCACTGCATTTGGGCATGTTGTTAACCTCACTGAGCCTTGCTTTATCTGAAAAAATGGGACTAAAATGCATGGTTATCAATAACCACATGGAAAGAGATCAAATAGATAACAGCCATTAAGCTCTCAGTGTAGAGCAGAGGACAGAGGTGAAATTACACAAATCTGTGGATGCTGCCTCTCCATTATGCTTATCTCGTTCATATTTCCAGATTAAATGTCATTAACATCAGGGTTTGCTTGGGAGGGTTAAAGGATATAAAGTTATATATAAACTGACTTATGATAAGTACTTACTAAATAGGAGCTAATCTAATTGTAGGAGTCCTACAATAATAAATGAACAGAACAATCACACTGTTATATTCTATCATTTGTGCAGAACTGTGAGGAACACAACCATCATGTAAAACCATCTCATTTCCTCACCAATTCCTTGCTTGATGTTATGTTATGTGCACTTGGGCAGAATGGAGTTCAATGTTAATCCTCTGCTATGCTTTGGTTATGAAAAGCACATGCGTCTGAACACTTGGTCTTTGGCTGGTGATGCCATTTTGAAAGGTTTTGGAACCTTTAGGAAGGGTAGCCTACCTAGAGGAAGTGGGTCTCTGGGTTGGGAATGAAAACTTTGAGGTTTGTAGCCAGGCCCTGGTTCAATTTCTTTCTGACTGCTGGAGGAAGGGGAGGCAGGTCTAACGGGACATAGCCTGGCTTGGTTCCAGCCTGATCTCATTGTTTCTTGGTCTGTCACGATGTGAGCAAGGCATTCCATGCCCCAGCCACAATGGAGCCTGGGCTGTGCATAGAGCTAACTCCCTTGCTGTGAGGGATCCCTTCACACCATGATCCAAAAGAATCCCATCCTCCTATAAGTTGCTTCTTGTCAACTATTTGGTCAGTGGTGAAAAAAGTAACTAATCTACGCTCCTTCTCAGGTTGTGCTAGAGTTCAAAGCCTTTGGCTGTAGGGTCTGAGCAGGCTCTTGAAAGAGAGGAGAGATGAAGATAAGTGGAAGAGAAAGAGGATCATTTCAGGGGAAGACTGAGCAAGAGAAAAGCCCTAGAGATAGGAAGGAAAGTCATGGGTAAGGGAAAGGTGGGAAGGGCATTGTATCCAGGACATATCCAGGACAGTAAAGACTATATCCAGGAGCTAAGGAAAGGGGGCATGCCCACCAAATTATACACATCCTGAGAGCCCTGCTGAGAACCAGAATTTGATTTGACAAGTAATAGAGAGCTAGTGCAGATATCTGAGCAGAAAAAAATGTCTTGATGAAAAAGACATTTTGTAAACAAATGGAAGGAAAGAATTTAAGATAACAATTTGGAGGGGTTAGGGACATGGCTCAGCAGCGAAAGACACTTGCTGGCAACCCTGATGACCCAAATCCTAGCCTCCTCAATGCCCACCTGTAATCCACCTGCAATCTCAACATGCCTCAGGTAATGAGAGACAGAAACAGTAGAATCCAGAAGCTCACACAAATCAGTGGCCAGACAGGACCTGTCTGAAAAGATGGAGGAAGGAGGTTGTCCCCTAACATCCACAGGCAAACTATGGCTAGGATATGCCCACACACATATACACACAGAAATAAATAATAATGATAATGATAATAAATTTAATAAAAACAATTGGAAGATAAAATATCTAAAACCAAAGAGGCAAGTTAGTGAGAGACTGTATTTCAGGAAAAAGGAGATGAGGGTATGGATCCAGTTACCAATCAGATGGAACAGTAGAAATGGATGCCAGGGATGAGACAGTGATAACTTCTCTCTCTACAGAGAGTATCCAGGGAGGCTCTAGCATAGCAAAGTATTGTCACACACAGCATAGTGAAGTAATGATCAGGACAGCCCTTCACTGAAAAGAGAAGACTTGGAAATGCCCACCATCGGAGCTACAATCTCAGTTAGTTTATGCAAATGTTTGATTATTTCTCCATCTCTTACAAAGAAAAGACTTATAATTTGCACAATAGTCTTATTAATATCTAGGGCCCGGGAAAACAAAAGCGATGTTTAAACTTCAGGCTTTTAAATCTTCCAATTTGCACTGCTCTGTGCCTTGCTGAATTCACCGCTCCGGAGCCTGTTTGATGTTAAGCAAGCTCTCTTCCTCTTGATAAAACATTAAATCAGCGGTTTTCCTACCCCACCCCTCCCTTTCTGCTCTCTAAAGATGAGTTTTTCTGGTAACTGAAATTCTGTTTAAATATGTAGAGTTCTGAAGGGAGCGATGGCTGCGGCAGTGATATTTCAAATCGTTAGACGTTGTGACTTTAGGCTGTAAAATGGATGCCTATTAAAGTCCATAATTCAAAATGCTTTCTTCATATGGGTGAGGGGCAGAGACAGATGGGGCAGAGGAAGTCGAGGTTGAGGCCAGACTTGACATGGTCCACTTGGCTCTCCTTTATGGGAAGCATTTAAAAGCTGTATTTAGGAATTTTTCTAGACCATCTATAGGATGCTCAGCCCTGCACTGGTGCTCTTGCTTGGTGAGTGCATTTTGTGTGTATTTGTGTCTCTGTGTGTGCACATGTGTGGGTATTAAGGGTGCATACGTGGCATGAACATGTCCCCTCTTTGACTAGTAGTTTTCCTGTACAGTGCTCCTCTAGCTTCATTTTTGTACTATATCTTCCCACCTCCAATTCTAGAACTTTCTTAGGCTTTCATTGCCTTAATTACAACCCCCACCAAATATTTTCATGTCCTAGGTATACACTACATTTGTTTTCATGTTTGTTATCCGTGAAAAAAGTTTCTTCCCCCACCCTTTCTCCTTGGTGGAGATATCATTCTTGTTGAAAAATCTATGACTCCATTGGAATAGAAACAATTATGTTTGCATTCATACTTCAGGGTAATTACAAAGAGTTGAAGAAACTCAGAGGGACATGTGCCAGGTTGAGTGAGGCTCCAAATATATGCTCACATTTTATTCCTGAGCCCCTATATTTCCCCTAATATATTTACCAAATACTATTCTTTAACCAGATTGTATCCATAAATCGACTTAAAGATCTGAAGAAGAAGCCTTCTGGGGTTATCCTGTAGTTTCTAAACTCGATGTTAAGTGTCTTTATAAGTAACAACCAGAGACACAGATGGTGCCGCTGAGTGGTCAGTGCTGTTTGTGTGTGTGCTTATGTGTGTGCATTTATGTGTGTGTAATGGGTGAGGGTGGATACGTGACATTTGTTGGACTATATAGGAACCTTTGAAGTGTTCTTAATCATTTCCATCACTGTGGTCTTTAGTTTTTACCCATCAGTAGCTCCTCATAGTTCTTCCTCTAATAAACATTGTAGCTGTCCTGGTTGAAATTAATTTATGCTAATGAGACATGGGCATACCTCCCTTTGAAAAGGTGATCCATAGGAAATTGGAATTTCCAAGGATTCTCATGCTGGGAGAAGGAAAAGGCTAAAGCCAGAAAAAGAACTTCTCTCCTGGGTAGACCTTCATGGTTAGGGCACCTTGCTAGAACACCTTTTTTCAGCAGAGACTGGGACCAGGAAATTAAGAAGAGGAGGGTCAACCATGATGGGAGTGGCTCTGTTATGCATAACTCTTGCCTTATATTTAAACGTCATCCTTATGCCAAGACATTTATGATGGACTCAGAGAAGTCACTGTGTAACTTTGTTCCAACTGTGGCCACATTGAATAAATATCTCTTTTCTACTTTTTTTTAAACCACTATTTGTCTGTTTAACTAACCTATTGAGGACAGGTGGCTGAACCTAGCTTGTTAGAGTTATTGGGGCCAAAGCTGTGACTCTAGCAACTTTTTTAAATGTAATATTTTTAATGTCTTTACCAATTGGACATACACATTCTGAGAAAAGCATGATGAACAGGTCAAAGTAAGCATATTATGTTTCTCCAAGCTGCATTAGAGGTTGGCAATTATCCAGGTGTATCTTCTTTTTTTCAGTAACAATATCACAGTGGTCTTTTTAGTTTTGTCCAGGTGGTATCAAAGAAGGGTTAGGAGGAGAGCCTATAAAAATTCCTGTTGTGTCCCTACTTTTATTCCCCTTTCTCATCTGGAAAATGGGATAAAACAGTACCATCTTCATAGAATCATCATGAGGATGAAATACACTAACACACGAGAAAGGTTTAGGGCTCCAACAAGTGTTAGCTATTATTTCATTCTCCATCAATACTTTTTATCAATGACCTACCAAATCAGTACGCCTCCCTTACACTGCTGTGAAGGCAACCAAGACACCCTGTTTCCCTTCTTGAATTTTAGAAACCTTTCTCCACACAGAGGCATGGAGCTCCCACAATGCCAGAACACAGCACCACCTCTGTATCCCGTTCCACTTAGCTATGCTTGTTCACAACTTCTATGTCTTCAACTCATGTAACATTCTCGGGAGCTTATTCAAGAGATACGCTGTCTGATATGCTAGCTGCCTTCAAGCCCTTGATATTGGCACTTCTGAATTAAAATCTTTCTTCGTATGTGCAATATATACTGAAATTCAAAGATTTGGCATGAATGAGAGTATAGCAAACATGTCACTATAAAGCTTTGTATGTCAGAAAACTATGTCATCTATATACTATTCCATGAACTTGTTATCTTTTCATATCACTACAGGATCCATTGGAAACCTATGGATGGCTCACATTTGTTACCCCTGAGCAGTATACTTTGTGGGCTACTATCAATTCTGGGAACCCAACAAGTATTTCCCAACACCGTCCACACTTGGAGATTATCTGACTAGAAGGACCTCACCCTGCTCCTTGGTGGCTAGTTTCTCTCATCCTTTGGCTTCCTCTTGAAAGAGGTCTCTCTGTCTACCTCTGGCTGTTCAGCCTCCCAGGACACTTTATATTCTTCTTAGCACTGCCTGTGCTTAGCACCCTGTTCACCCAATAGAAAGTCTCACGATTCAGACGTCATCATCCTGTCAGCTACTGCCTCCCAGCATTTTATGCATGGAGTCCATCTTCAATACTCACTTGTGGAGCACATGAAATGACAGAGAAATTGTCCTTTAAAGAAGCACATATTCTTAAACTCTGTGATGGCAAATTAATGGGGAATGAGACCATTTTAAAATTCTGAGTGGGTAGGAAGGGGATCCCAGACACAAACTTCTTTTTTTTTTTAATTTATTTTATTTATTTGAGGCTGAGAGAAAGAGGCAGAGAGGGGGAGAGAGAAAGAATGGGTGCTCCAGGGCCTCCAGTCACTGGAAATGAACTCCAGACACATGTGCCACCTTGTGCATCTGGCTTTATGTGGGTACTGGGGAATTGAACTTGGGTCCTTCTGCTTTGCAGGCAAATGCCTTAACCGCTAAGCCATCTCTCCAGACACAAACTTCTAAAGATGGAGAAAATACTGAAAAAAATTAGCATATATTGCATGTAACCTAAAGTGAGTGACTTGTATGACCGCTGTCCCAGAAGGACAAGGCTTAGAGGTCAGTTTGCCTGTGGTTAAAGCTCCCAGCTCTCTTTAGACATATGGAAAAAGCTGAAGGGTGCTGGAAATGAGCCCACATATAACACAGACACCCATACAATGAACCATGCTGGAAAATCTTCACATTGGTCAATGCCACCAGCTGGAAGAGATGGTGCCAAGTATCCTGAAGGGAGCTGAAGGCAGGGAAGGCACATACATAGAGGAGCATGTTTATCTGTAAATAATGGCACATGTAGACTGGGGAGACGGATCACTGAGATTATCTAAAGCTGCCTAAGCTCTGGCCAAGAGAACAGAGAATTAAGGCCAGTGTTCTGGTACCTTCTTTGAAGCTTCCTTCGAGAGTGCCAAAGAGCTTAGACACTGAACACAGATGTTCAACTGAATCCTATTTTTTTTCTTCCTTCACTGATGACAAGGCCTTGGATGAACTACTGTCTTGTGTGAGTTTCTTTAGTGTAACAGTGATAAGAGAATTTGGGGGCTTTCTTTGAGAACAATGGAGCCTTTCTTGGCTCTTGGGTGGGCAATAACACAGGGGTTAGGATGCTGGACACTCACAGTCATGCAAAGCAGCACTGAATTAGTGGCCTCTTAGTTCTTGTCGTATGAATTTAGACAAATGAAACCCACAGACAAGAGAATAAAGTTTATGGAAATTTTATTTTAGAAATTATAGAACACAGAGCTCCTGCCCAAGAAGAGGCAGGAATGGGTTTTCTGAATAGGAGAAAGGCCCCCTAGAAATTCAAAGTGAGGTCTTTTATGAAAATACCAAATAGAAGCTGACCTGGTTAGTCCAGCCCCAACTCCAAGGGTCTAAGTGCTACCATGTTTTCTGGAAGGGGAGTAATCTCATCTCTTAGTTTTCCTTCTCACAGAGAGATAAGGGAAAGCAATAATATAAATATTGCAATATAAGAAATGTATTGCATTATAACAATTTTATAATGATACTAGTAATAATATACTATTGCTGTGATTAATGCATCCACGAGCCAAACTCTGAACTGAATGTGTTTACATATATATCTGCAAATCTCATGTTATGCTATAAGGTCTGGATGTTATATCCATTTCACACAGGGTCTTGGGTGTTAAATAAGTTATCCAAAGCCACCAGACTTATGGGGGAGCTAGAGATTAATCCCAAATCTGCCTATTGTGCTGTTCAGTTGTCCTTCTACTAGAAACTTTAAAGATCTCTGAGAATAAGTTATGAAGGGTGGCTGAGCCTTTTTGAAACGGATTCCTTCAAGTTTTGAAAGTAGCATGTAAAATTCTCCCAGATACACAATCTCTCTCTCTCTCTCTCTCTCTGTGTGTGTGTGTGTGTGTGTGTGTGTGTATGTATGTGTGTGTGAAAAAGTGAAGAATGAGTCTCGAAAGTACAAGTACAATCAACACCCATGTGGTGGGAAAAGAGTACAGTACAGCCCCAGCTTCTATTAGGAAAATGCCCTCTCAGGTCCTGAAGTTGAACAGCAGATCCAATTAGCTGGTTGATATATGGATATATGCAGGCTGGCACATCACTAGAAAGGGTTGTATTTGGCCTTGGGAATTTTGATGAGCTTTTAAAATTCAGTGGACACCAGCTCCGAATTAATATAAGTGAGTTGTGCATACTGGCAAGCATGGAGCTTTCCTCACCTAACGGATCCAGCTAGGGTTCATCTCTACCATTCCCTCAATTTTCAGTCATCAAGGTTTCCCAGAATTCCATTTGGAACAACCTTCACCCATAACCCTCTGCCACTTGGGTCAGGGAAAGGAGTAGATTTAGGCTAACTCTCAAGGGAGGAAATTTCTGTTCCGGAAAATTGGAGCAATTGCTATTTCAGTTTGTTGCAGTTACTGGTTCATTGCTATGACAAAACACTTAAGCAAAAGAGCATATGGAAGGAAAGGGCTTGTTTCAGCTTACAGACTCAAGAGAAAGTTTCATCATGGCAAGGAATCACGGCAGAACAGAACCTGGCATCACATCTTCCACCTGGGTGGAAATACTGTAAGTACTGGGCTTGGAGCTTGAGTAATAAACCTTTAGGCCCACCCCCATAACACACCTCCTTCAGCAAGGCCCTTTCTCAAAGGTTCTGCCAGCTGCGTATTGATTATGAAGTTTGTTCACAAACACATGAGACCATTTCACACTCAAATGACCATACAACCCAGACCCACCAATTAGAGATCTTCATTCAGATCTTTAAATGCTGACAGTCGAGCCTGAGGAAAGAGGATGCTTTCTCTCTGAGTGGCATGGCACTATTGCATCTATTTGTAAGATATTTCAAATTACTAAACAGGAGACAGGAAACAGTTTTGCCCTTCCATTGTAAGGCTTTGTTCTTTTTCAAAAATTTCCTGCTTTCCTTATCTCTCTCCCCTCTCTCCTATAGCTGTGTTACTGAAAAGCAGATTTCCTGGATAGGCCTTGAGAATATTAGCATATCAAACACACCCAATAAGTCAAATGGAAATTAGCAGAATCCCAACTCTGACATCTATTCACTACACTAAATTGAGGTTAATATGGCCTTGTCCTTCCAGCTTTAAACAGAGATAAGGAAATGAGCATCTTCCATGCCATCTCCCTCTCTGTCCATGGGCATTCCTCCCTATGGAAAAAATAAAAAGAACATAGAGAAAAGGAGAAGGAAAAAATAGGAAAAGGAAGAAAAAGATCCCAAACATGTTAGTAGAATATATATGTATATTCACTGATATATAACTTAATAAAAGTTTATGGACCCCGGATAAGGAAGCTACACCGAACAGATGCACTGGGACTGAAATATGGTCCAATTAAGTCTATAACAGGGTGAGCTTTACTTTGAACATTCTCCAAGTTGAAATGAAAGCTTTACAGATCAGATAAATCAGGCAACATAAAATAAAAATGCTGATCCACACCACTCCCAAAAGGAGGGAGAGAGAGAGAGAGAAAGAGGAGGACAGAGGACTGCAGACAGATAGAGGGCCTTGTAGGGGTTGGCTTTCGTAGGTGAGGAAAAGGAGGGAGGGCGAGAATTCAGCCAGGCCTTCCTATTGGATGCTCAGTTGTCTGTCCTGTGACCATAAATAAACAGTAGCTCTTTAAGCCATTCCAATGAATGCCTTCTCTTACAGCTATTCATCTATCAGTGGGATGCAAAGATTGCAGAGTGCAATTAAGCTGTTTGCTTGTAGTGTCTTCCAAAATGTGCCTTTACCCAAATAGCCGTTTGTGGTTTATGGTCAACCCTCTTGCTGAGGGAGGGACTTGGTGCAGAAAGTGGCAGTTCATCCTCACTTCTCCTTTCTGATGCTGATTACCCAGAGCTGGCCAAGTATCAGGATTCCACTCAGCCTCATCTCCTCCAGGAAGCCTGCCTTGCCCTGCTGGCATTTAAGAAAATACAGGGGCATTCCTTCTGTGTATGGGGGCATACATGCATGTGAATATGGAGGAACAGAGGTTCATTTCCTATGGCCTTTTCAATTGTTCTCCCCATTGTTCGCTGAGACGGGGTCTCACACTTGAGCCAGAGCTCACTGATTAGACTGGCCAGTTTGCCCTAGGGATGACCTTGTCTCTACCACCTGATTGCTAGGATGACAGGCAGGCTCCCATGCTCACCAAAGCTTGCTCTGAAAGTACAGTATTCACTGAGCCCCTGCATTGTCTCTATCAGTGGGCTCATGGGCTAATTCCTAAGATGAATTCCCAGCTATAAAACCAAACATTTATTGATGTTTTTGCCAGGGTGATCATGGCTCAATGACAGATCATGTAAGGTAGAACACATAGTAGGCTGTCATGTTTTTATTTTTTCTTTTCTCTTTCTTTTTTTTTAAAGGACATCACATTTTTAATTTGGTCTTAACCTCCTTCCCTTGTTGATAGCAGAATCTCATTCACCATACTTATTGTTGGGTTTCAGCAAAGTAGTCTTGAGTTATACATGTGTCAAAATACACAATAGGTTGTTCCTCAAATGTTTTTGAGTCTCAGTGAGACATTATATTATGTGTGTGGGGTGATGTCTTTTCCTTTGTTCATAGTAGGCAATCTTGGGCTGTGAGCTAATCCCTAGAAAACTTAAATTTTTGTCCTTCTCTAAAATGGCAGCAAGAATAGCAGTCATGAGGGCTGGAGAGATAGCTCAATGGTTAAGGCATTTACCTGCAAAGCCTGACAACCCAGGTTCAATTCCCCAGTACCCATTTAAAGCCAGATGCACAATGGAGGGCCTGCATCTGGAGTTTGTTTGCAGCAGCTGGAGGCCTTGGTGCACACATTCTTTCTGCCCTGCTATTCTGGTCTTTTTTCTACCTCTCTCTGCTTGTAAATAAATAAATAAACATTTATTTAAACAATAAAGAAAACAGAACAGCAGTAATGGGCTGGGGAGATGGCTCAGTGTATAAAGCACTCAGCGCTTAAGCTTGGGTATCTGAGTTTGATCCCCAACCTCCACATAAAAAGCCAGAATTGGTGGTGAGCTTCTGTAATCCCAACACATGACAGCTGGATGCGGAACGGAAGGTATTTCCATTGCAAGAGAATTTCCGGGAAGGATCATGGTGAGCCTGCATAGCAAGAATCCAGAGTAATGAGGGCTGGAGAGATTGCTCAATGGTTAAGGCATTTACCTGCAAAGCCTGACAACCCAGGTTCAATTCCCCAGCACCCAGTTAAAGCCAGATGCACAATGGAGGGCCTGCATCTGGAGTTTGTTTGGAGGTAGACAGGCAAGGGCAGACCTGAAATAGTCCTCAGACCTCCACATGCATGCAGTGGCATGCACATAGGTATACTCACATACACACAGATAAATAATAAAATAAATACCATATATATTTACAAAAAAAGAATAGCAACAATCACATCTTCCACATAGGATTGTTATCATCCTATGTGATCATGCATGGTTAGGATCAGGCACATGGGTCCCCAGTTATGGTCAGCTCTGGCTACTTTCTCTCTGCCGGGGTAGCCTCTAAGGCCTGCAGAAGTTGAAGTACTTTACTAAGCATGCCAAAGAATAAGCACTCCCCATTGGTTTCTAGCGGCTCCCCCAAATTCTGCTTGCTCTTTAACAGAGTTGAGCTCCTCAAGGAAGGGGTTTGTCTGCTGTATTTTTCCGCCATCTGGAGTCTTTTGAGCCATCTGGAGATGGAGTAAATCTTTGCTGAGTTAAAATACGATTCAGCATATGGGGCAAAGTTGAAGTGAGTGTCCTTCATAGACAACAGGGGAAGCCTTTGTCAGGATTCAGGTACTAAGCAAGTGATCTCTGTGCGACACCAGGTAAAGCCCTCCCTACAGTTTTACCTACTTTCCCTCCTCAGGCAGGAGAATAACCCTTGTCTACCTTATCCACAAGGAACAGTCACGGTCACTGTCACTTGGTGTCTTAGTCTATATTCTCCTGGTGAACTAAAGAGCTCTATTCCCTCATAGCAGGATCCTGCCTCCATGACAAGGCAGAAAACTTTCTCCAAACTTTTCGGAAGAATTTGGGTGCTGTAGCAGTTACTTTATTGTTGCTGAGTAAAACACCCAACCAGAAGCAGCTTACAGGAGGACAAGGTTTATTTTGGCTCATGGTGTTGAGGAGACATTTCATCTTGGTGGAGAAATCATGGCAGAGCCAGCAACCAGGACGTCATGTCTTGTAACAGTGGGAGAAAGAAGTGGTCAGAGTGAGCTTGCTCTGAGCACCCAGTGGGCTGCAGGAATAAACCTCAAGATCTACCTCAGTGGCACACCTTCTCCATCAGGCTTCACCTCCCAAAGGCTCCACTAGCTTGGGACTAAGTAGAAGGCTTGAACACAGACATGTGAGCCTCTATGGGACATTTTACATTCACATCACCACAGGCACCTGCCGTAAACCTGGGAGTCAGAGAAGCAATGGACACAAGAAACTTCATACAATTTGTGGAAACTGTAATCGAGTCTACCATCTGACTCTGTGATTGTACCTCTTGCAGAGGCTGGGTTTAAGGTGGAATGTCAAAGTCCAGCCTGGAAAATCCTGGTTGGAGAATTAGAGCTGCCGGCTCTTCGGGACCTCTGCTCTGCTAGCCTGGTTCTGATACAGTTGAAGGAGGTTGGGTAGAAAGTAGAGACCGCTCAGGGTGGCTCTCGGGTCCTCCCATGAAGGATGCCCAGGAGGCCAACTGTAAGATCATTGGCTCTTCTCATAGCCAACTCTCCTGTCTGTGGTTCTGAAGGCTTATGATGGATTATGGCTTCCCTGCGAGCATCTAAACTGGGTTCCCAGTACCCTCCAACCTTTCTAAAGACCCATGGTTTCAGTCCAACTCCTTTAAATCTTCCAGGCTTTCTTTTTTATACATATATTTTATTTATTCATTTTCAAGCAGAGATATACAGAAAGAGAGAAAGACAGAGAGAGAAAGATACAAGGGTCACCGCCTTGTGGGTCTGGCTTATGTGGGTACTGGGGAATTGAACCCAGGGCCTTAGGCACTGGAGGCAAGTGTCTTAACTGCTGAGCCATCTCTCCAGCCCCATTCCAGGCTTTCTTTAGGAGCTTGCCTGGTGACATATGAAGATGTTGGGAGTGGGCTGACCTTATCCCCATGTCTGAGTTCTATTTAGGAAGACATGAGTCCTTGTGGAAACTGGACACAGATTCAGGGGAGGAGAACAGTCCACATGGAGGGAATGTTAAGATTGGGTGTCAGCAGAGACTTCTTAGCTTATTGCCCATTTCAGGAGCAGCTCCGACAGTGAGATCATTTCCAGCCACAAAGACAAAGACTTCCTTAGCATCCACTGTGTGCCAAGCTAGCTGATGCTCCCTAAAACCACTCTGTGAAATAGCTATTACCCATCTTCCTTACAAACACATAATAAAATAAGCCCTGTGAGGGGAGAAAAGTTATTTTGTCCATTGCTATATCCACAACATCTAGAAGAGTCTCTCCTGCTCAATAAATATTTATTGAATAAGTCTGGAATATTCTAAGTACATTTAACTCACGAGTGACTGAGTCCTTTCATTCTTTCTTGATTGTCCCAAGTATGGCTGCCTAATCATGGAATCAGGCTTGAAACTACATGTCCCCAACCACGAGCTCCATGTTTATATCTGTGGATTTAGTCATGATTCGGCCCCTGTGCCCTTACATGTACCAATCATAAAGCAGGGTCTCAGACTCCATATGCTTGCCCTGCAGGTCCAGTGGGCCACAGCTAAGCTTCAGGAACCAGCTTACTCTTCTTCGTATCTTTTATGCAGACCTTAGTTATGGTTCACATATAAAATGTCCCACATAGTTTCATATGACTGAACCCTTGGGCCCCAGTTGGAGGCACTATTTTAGGAGGTCCTGGAACCCTTAGAAGGTTGGGTCTAGCTGGAGGAAGTGGGTCACTGCAAGGTTAGACACTGAAGTTCATAGCCAGGCCCTAGTTCTAGGTTTCACCTGTCTATCTTCTTTCTTCCTCCCTGCTGATCCCATGGGGCCAGTCATCTCGTGCTCTGGTCCCCAGACCTTCCTTCCATCATGTTAAACTCTGAGCCCAAAATAAAAGTTTCTTCCCTCAAGTTGCTTTGTCCAATATTTTGTCACAGCAAGAATGAAAATAACTAATACAGGTGTGTCTCCTACGTTTCTGGGCTTTTCTACTCTATCCAGTGAGGGTCATACCAGCTTGACCGCTAGCCTCACAGACAGGCTATGACAGGGTAAGTGACATAGATCTGGAATGGACGTGAACAAGCCAGAAAGATCCAGGGTAAGGCCAATTACTCCATGCAAACGCCAGCAGTTTTCCCCAATGAAGAGAAATGTACAGAAGGGAGAGAAAGGTGAATTGTTATCATCGTGTTCTCACTGTGTTAATCGGCCTAGCTCTTTGTCACTCCTTTCTGATGCCCCTCTCCACTTCTCCAAGAAAAGCAGATTATTTGTAATTACAGTTTTACAACAGATTAATGAGTCTCTACAATAAGTTAATGAGCAGGACACGGCACAGGGAGACAACACATTTGATTACCTTCAGAGACTTCCTTAAGCTTCCCTATATCCAAACCATTCCTGAAGAGCTCCCAGAGCCAGGATGAAGAAGCCAGACATGCCCATGGATTCTGAGGTATATCATTCAGGGTTGTTAGTACAGAGTCATGTACAAAAGCCTGCTCGGAGGAACACAGCCTGGTGCTAGTACAAAGGGAGTGTTTCTTGCTTGTAACCTAATAGCCCAAGGTCTTTTTAGCAGAAAGGGATATTCTTGCATCCTTTGATTCTCAGTTACCATCAGTCTTTGGATTTCATCAATGCACACCTGATCTTGCAACCAGGTTTTGATTGACAGGTGTCCCAGGATAACTTGCATGTAACTTCTCTGAGAATTTAGAGAACTGTTTTTTCTGAGTAGAGTGCCTTTCCTTGCCGTCTTCGACTTCTTGACTCAATCCTACTGCTTGGAACACATTAAGGAGGAAAGTGTGCCTGATGTTGTGAAGAAACTCTGGGCCTCTGCCATGTTGCTTTCCTCAGAGATCACAGTACTCACTTAGTTGCCTGGTATTCCCTTCCCTTCACACAAGCCTTCCCTTTCTGGCCAGACTGAAAACCTGCGAGGAAAGGTACATAGCTTCCGTGGTTACCTGTGAATACCTGGGCCTGATACAGAGAGGGGATTATTGGCAAAGTTATACTGAATCAGAGAATGAGTGAATGACAGAAGGAATGAATTAGCGAAGAACATCTCCTGATTGAAAGAAAAGCCCTGGTGTTGTGTCTGTGGCAAACCCGGACACCTGTCCTCATGGCTCACTACAGCTATCGAGAGACTAGCTTTGGCTACAACAATGTGCATTCTTTACATTCTCCCACAATAGCAATGCTTTATTGCCCTTGCCAAATGTACATGGTGACTTAGTTGGGAGGACTCTATTCCATGTGGTAACTCAGACCCAGCCTGACAGGAGCTCTACCATCAAAGAGCCTCCTTGGTTGGATGGGCAGGGGACGAGAACTGCAGGTCAACCCCAAGACCCTTTGGTTGCATGGCCTGAAAGACTCATATTGCACTGGGTAGAAATGAGAATTTTAGACCCACCTGATCTCAAGGGGCTAACTCCACAATGGGACAAGTATCAAGGTCTCTGAGGACCACAGAGATAATCTAATGGCTTCTTCTAAGCACTTAGCCTCTTCCCGAGTTCACCAGTAGCCCACCAGTCACAGCCTACTGTACCTGGGGCCTCTGGCTACCATAGGGTCATCTTATCCTTCAGTCCCAGTGACTTCAGGGAAGGATAGATCTTTATTCCTTTAAACATTCTTCTTCTCACACAGTCTTACCTTGAGGATGTTAATTTAGAAGCATATATAAGTAATATATATAATATATGTGTAATATATTATGTATAATATTATATATAATATATAATAATATAAATACATATTATATTATATATATGGTTCATTGTCTTTTTTCAGTATTAAAAAAGGCAAAATCATGTATGACATATTTTCTTCCCTCCACCAGCTTTTACAGACATGGAGGAAGGAGACACTGTAGCCTGCTGCTGAACGTCAATTTCAAAACATAGGCTAAGATGCGCTTCCCCAGGAACTACTCTGAGTGGACATTGTAGGCTCACGGGATCAGCGAAGGGTTATGAGATAGCAGAATAGAGAAAGAGAGCATGACATGAGGAAAAATACGATGGCATTAAAATAGAAGAGGGTCCGATTGGAGTGAAGAATGGGTTCAGTGGAAAGGGGACTTGGGAGCAAAAAATCAGGGTCGTGGGAAGGGATTACGATGATTGTCTATGCTTATAGAATTTTTCTATAAAAAGTTTAAAAAGAGAAAGATACAGGTTGCTAAGGAAGAAGGTTGGAAAAGAAGGTTGGAATAAGAGGAAGCATCTAGCAAATACGCAGAATTACACAGAGCATTGTGAGGCAGGCAAGGAATAGAGAAATAGCTTAGTAACCTGGGATATCTCTTGGTTTGGCCAGTAAACACCTCTCTTTCCTAATGATGCACCTAGCAACTTGTTAGCAACCTGGAACCCCCAGGTTTTAGGTTATGTGCATCAAAATACACACAAATCCTGCTTCACAATGGAAATAATTATTCTCAGCAACTCCCTGGTAAGGCTCCATTTCTATTAATCATGATTGGAGATATATCTGGGATCATGAGACAGGAGGCCTATTTGGACTCATTTGGGGTACATGTGCAGCAAGGCACTTTTTTGACTGAACTTCCAAAGGAGATCCCTATTTTGTATTCAGTAATACCAACTTGAAATCATCTATGTATGACTGAATATACACATGACTTAAATCAAATGCATCATGGGAAAAGACATACATAGTTTAAAAAAATGCTTCACTAACTGAAGCTTGTTAGTAAAACAGAGAACACTCAAACCATGTCCCATAGTAACCAGAGCCTTCTACAGAAGCCCCAAGTGGTAACTGCTCTTGGGTAGTCTACCTCATCAAGTCTGAAGCTGCCTTGAAGCTTAATCTGTGTCCTCCTCTTTTGTACCTCTGCTTTGCTTGCTAATAAAATTTCTTTCTGCTTTTCCATTTGTGCCTCTTCAATTCTCTGACAAAAACACCAAGAGCCTGGAAACACCCAGACCACTAGTAACAACTGAAGAGTTGGTAATGATGGGCCCAGTGTTAGAAGTTTAATGAAAATATCAGAAGGAGGCAGAAGGGAGAGATTGCCAGGCCAGTTAAAAAAGCAATGGTTTCCTCTCTAATATTACTGATCTTCAATGCTCCTTGCTATACCGTTTACTGGAGTCCTTTGAATTTGAGTCTTGTATAGTGGTTGGAAGATATTCTGTTTTGTTCTCTCGTTTCCTTCTATTGGGTCATATATATTTTCTGGTTAGCAAGCATACAGTCAATAGGCATTGAATTGAATAGAATTAAAATGAATTGACCTGAGATTTTGATAGCCTGGGGTCTATAAGTGTACTGGTTTGAATGTAAATTATCCCCCATACCCTCAAGTACTTGTGATGAAGCTTGCTAATTAGTCCCCAGCTAGGGGAGCCTCTGATAGGTGAAGCTTTGCTGGAGGAGGTGTGTCACTGGGGGTGTATGCATTTGAGGTGTATAAGTCCAACCCTACTGGGTGCTGATAGCTATCTGATTTTTGCTGCTTCCTCCTGGCTGATGTGATAAGATTGAACAACCTACTCTCTGCTTTCACATCATCATGAAAGTTCCCTCTGATACTGTATGCTGAAACAAACCCCTTTCTTCCATAAAGCTGTTTCTGATCAAGTGTTTCATCCCAGCAACAGGAAGATAACTGCTATGAGGAGTCTAAGTGTCAAGCCATATTCAACAACACCAAGCTGAATAGCTTGAACTTTATCCCGAAAGCAATAGTGCTGGGTGAGAGCGAACAAAGATACAGGTGTGTAAGACGTGTATGTGTAATTGATTCAAGTGAAAAATAAACTCAGGAGTCATAAAGACTTCATATTATTCTTTTGCCACTACTCAGAATCCAGGCCTGGGACACTCTAATTATATAAATATGTGACTGTGTTTCACTTACATAGAGAAACAGCCTTGCTTATTTTCCTACAAACATGTTATGTTTCCCAATTCCAATAGCATCATGAATACCAAGATACATTTCTTCTCTGAAATATTTATTGTCCTTCAAGCCACCTGAATATCATAATAAATGGCATCTGACACTCAGCCTCAGTGTCAAGGATGAGTGATAGGTACAGTGACAGATTTGAGTCTATGTCCTAAACTAATGGTGAGACAGTTGTGAGCAGGAAGGACACAATCTTGATACTCTCAGCTATGTGTATTTAAAGAAAGGAGAAATCCAGATTTCTCCATGACTTCTCAAAATCTTAAAATATTGACTCAAATGCATTGAAGTAATATAGACACCAAGCAAAATAAAGGCGCTTCAATTCATAATCCCATACCCAATGGACTGATCCTGTATGCCCATCAAGGAGCGCCCTTAGTGGGTTGGGGACAGAGGAGGAAAATGAGAGTACCATCACATGAGTTATTCATATAATGTATCTAATTATTGCCAATAAAGGTATTTTTTTTAAAAAAATAGAGGCACTTACTCCTACTTTTCAGCCTCTAGTTATATAAAAAAAGAGATTGATCTGGAGCCCAAATCCTAAGATTCAAGTCTGGACTCTTAAAAAAATGACCTTGACTTAATTCTTTAGCCTCTGTAAGTTTCATACCCCTAATATAACCTAATGTGGTTAACACTTCATTACCTTGCAGGGCAGCAAGGAATAAATGAAAAGCTTTAGAGTTTTGATGCCTGAGCTGGAAGGAGACAAAATGGACGCGAGACACTATCAAGTCTAATTCTGCAGAGAAGCTGGGTGAAGGAAGAGGACGTATGAGCTCAACCTGAGGACAGTTGTGGGACAACTCCATTGACAGTGATCCAAGAAGTGACTTGGTCACAGAAAGCATTTTGAAATCTGGGCATGGAAAAAAAAAAAACATATTTGGCCACAGTTGCTTTAGGTATTACCAACTTTAACCACTGTGAACTGTGTAGAAAAAGGTATTTCTGTGAGTGAAATGAGAATGATCTTTAGATAAACATAACCTCTCTCAGATATTTGTTGAGTTCAGAGCCCTGGAAGGAATGGGTGTTTCACATTTCACAAAGCAGAAGAAACAACAGCAAAGTCAAGATGTATAGATGATAAAATCCACAGCAGATCCTGGTAGCCCACAGCTAAAGAGACCCCAGGTCTGTCCTCTCTTAAAAGCTCAGCTTGCATTGGGTTTCAATTAGATAACCTGTCATGGAAATCCACTTTTCATGCTTTCTGCGCTCACCATCGTTGGCTGGCTGAGTCATTGTAAACTGTCCTACAGAAAGACAGAGTTAACTTGAAAGGGCTTTGGCTGGGATGCTCTTCTCTGAGTTAAACCTTGTCTAGCATTTGCATATGGACCAATTTATTGTACAAGGCCAATCAAAAAGTTGTAATGATATTAATTGAATATCATTAAAATATGTTATGTGGCTTGCCTCATGTGGTGGTCATGTTTTCCAAATAACAATTCAGAATGAATAGCTGGAGTGGCAATATCTATATGGAGACATGAGAATACAATATTATAAGAAAAATCAGGATTGTCCCATAAAATAAGATGGAAGGATATACTAAAGATGTGTTCTTTATTCTCAGTGAGCTCAGAGTCCAGATGAAAAAGTACTGAGTGAATTCAGATAATAATGGTTCTGCATTAGTAGACTAGAATCTACCATTTAAATACCTCTTGTTGCAGTCAGCTTTCTGGTTGCTGCACAGAAAGAACCCAAACAAAAGTGGCTTGTAAAGGAATGGGTTTATTTGGCTTACAGACTCAAGGGGAGACTCCATCCTGGCAGGGAAGATGATGGCATGAGCAGAGGGGTGGACATCACCTCTGCCACAGCACTGCAAACAGCGGCAGGAAGGTGTGCCAAATACTGGCAAGGGGAAGCTGGCTTATAACCCCCATAAGCCAACCCCCAACAACACAGCTCTAATGAGGTTCTAATTCCCGAACTGCCATCAGCTGAGGATCGATCTATCAGAACACATTCATTTGTTTGTGAGGGACACCTGGATCAAACCATGACACCTCTTTTAAGAAATAGCATGCCTAGGATGGGGAAGGGGGGCAACGGGGAATTGGGGATAACAACTCATGGTTGGCCCACTAAACAATGTAACTCATTATGAACAATAAAGAATAATAAAAAAAGAAATATGCCTAAGTCTAAGATCTTCTCAGAGATCATTTCTGTACTTTGTTTTTTAATCAATCAGACCTTTTCAGTTTGTTTTTACAATTTTAAAAATAATTTTAGAGAAATATGTAAGATATTTTCAAATTAATTAGCAGGTTGATATACTGAATATTCATTCATGTACACACACACATATATGGCATGGTATTAAAGTGTCCTTATGTAAGACAGTACCATATACAATGAAAATGTTAAAAGTTAATGAAAAGATACAATCATGGGCTGCATAACAATGTCTTGATCAATGATATACAATATGTTATAGTTATCCTATAAAATTATATCCCTAATGATGTTGCAGCCATCTCAATTTGCATAAATCCATTGTGTGGTGCTTGCCCAATGAAGACATTGTCTAATGGAACCTTTCTCAGAACATATCCCCTCCGATAATCAACACATAATTGTAATCATACCTGCATCTGACTTCTGAAGTCTTGCTGGATATCTATTTCAGCTCAGCAAAGGCCAAACTATTTATTCTTTGGTTACATTCTAAAACAAGAGGATCTGACAGACAGCCCGGGGGGTCTGGAACCCTACGGATAAGTGGATTTTCAGTCAGTTCTCCTAAAATTTAGAGATGAGGTGTTGTCTCATATAGTAGTATGATGCAGACTTTATTGCCAGAAAAAATGATTTAATCTGAGCTTTTCCATGGTCTCGTTGTATGACCTTGGGTAAGTTACTTAACTCAGATAATCCTCAATTTCAGTCTTTGAAATGATGATAATAATTGTTATCTCACAGGATAATTGTGAGATTAAAGGAGATCTTGTGTCTAAAACACTTAGGACAGAGCAACCCAAGCATTAAGCACTGCAAAACTCATAGTTATTGCAATTTCAAATAGTTTATCTGGGTAAATACACTCAGGAATGTACTGAAATTTATACATTTATGCTACACACACAGTCAGCAATGTGCAAAGTCTCATATCCTCTCACCCCAACTCTTCCTTATCACATGATAGATGATAGATAGATATAGATGATATATAGATATAGATATAGATGATATAGATATAGATAGATATATAGAGTAGATAGATATAGATAGATAGATAGATAGATTAGATATAGATATAGATTAGATATAGATATAGCCAGAGCATTTCAAACTGAACTAAACTAAGCAAACCTCTGTAAGTGGTGACAGGTTCCATTAGTGATGGAAGGACCATGTGAGCAATTCAAGATATTGAAAGGGCAAAGTATAGCTCAATGTAAGCTTATAACGTGTTTACTGGGTTATTATTCTACGATTCAATTCCCATGTTAGAAAGCATGTCTGAGAATCCTGCTGAGTGCCATTTTCTCTGTTTTTTTCCTTTCATTTGAATAGACTAAGAATTTGTATTAGTTATAGGAACAATTATACAGAGTGAGCTAGAGATTGAGTAGCTCACCATGGAAATAATAAAAAGTCTGAAATCTACTACAAAAGTTTTTAGTGACATGGAGTCACATTTGGAAGGTTTATCAGATCATTATGGGAGTAAATAAAAACCATGTTGGTCTATAGACTCCTGGGTGTTGGGCAACCAGCTGCCTGGGTGAGATGTTTTGTGTCAGTGCTAATTGTCATATGGATAGAGATATGTTAACAATGTTAATATTGGTGAAATAATAGTGGCTGGCACTTGAGCAATGTGAATGAAATTACTGAAATTCAAGGACTACAGAGACAAAAACATGGAATGGAACTGTTAGCTTACCTCATATCTCTAAGTAGTGAGAGAAGTCATAAGCAAATGCCATCTGGATCCACAATACCAAGAAGAAGGGCAAAAAGGTCATCTAGAATGATGCTCTTTGAACTGAGTATCATTACAAGCTGATGGAATGACGTAGATCTCTGTTTTCTAAGTCATTCTCAGGTGACAAGTATTTTAGAATTAATCACTCTTTCCTCTGAGTTCCTAAAACATGTGTTTTTTTTCCTTCACTTTACACTTATATGTGTTCAGGAATATTTATAGATAGTTTATTCTAACTTTTACAATATATAGTCATTTTTGCAATTTTGTCACTTAAAGAGCCAGATCCTGATAACAAAGAATATTCTAGCTTATGATGGTACCTGGCTAAGGAACGCAACAGATACACTTGACAAATGTAGAGACTGCATACAAATAGCACGTTTTCTTTAGCCCTGTATGATGAGAACAAAAAAGAATATGTCAATTTTTTTTTGATGGAGCATGCATTTTTCAGGAACCTATGCTCTGTAGATGTTCATGCATTATTGTTGTGGCTGTTTGGTTTCAAACATTCTATTCATTCATATACCAATATGGATTTCAAATTCTTTCCATGATCACTGGATTTCTTGACTATAAATTACCTTAGGAAAAAAAACTTACTGTATGTGAAGAGGTGATTAGCTCTGGATAGCTATGGATACATAAATTCTCACAACATAGAAAGAGTTAAAAATAGCTTAGCAAAAGGGATTTATTTCGAGAGAGGCAAAGATTTAGAGAGAGGCAAAGTAACCTAAGAAGGTTGATTTTTTTAAAAGAAATACAAAGCCAGGGAAATCAAACCATGTAACATACCCATTTCCCAGTTTCCAGAAACTCTCAGTTTCTGGTGAGTCTGTTTTGAATAAGTCCCTGTGCTGGTAAAAACCTTGACAGTCCTCCCTTTATATATATATATATATATATATATATATATATATATTTCAAATTACTACACTGTCCAGAAAATGCAGAATAATTATTCCAAAAGCCATACATGATTTTATATAACATCATACTTATATGTGTAAGTAATTAACAGAGATCAAAAAGTCTTTCTGACAGTACTGAAGATTGAATTCAGGATCTCATACATGCTAGGCAAGTCCTCTACCAATGAGCTATGTCCCTAGCCTAGAGACCTTGTCATTTCTGAGAGCCCTGGCCATACTAAACTCCTTGGTTACCCTGTGACCAGTATCTTATTATTTTTAAAATTCATATATGTGTACATATATGTTGGCACATCACATGTGTGGAGCTTTAAGGAAAGTCCAAGAATGTTTGTCCTTTCCTTTCTTGTTTGAGATAGGTTTTCTCTCTCTCTCCCTCTCTCTCTCTCTCCCTCTCTCTCTCGCCTTGGTGCATCTTGATTCTAGTGTCTCGATCTCCCCTTGTTATAGGCATGTTAGGATTACAGATGCTTGTGCCACTTTGCAGCTACCTTTATGGCAGTGCTGGGAACTTGAACTCAGGTCAGCAGGCTTGAAAGATAGCACCTTTAACCACTCAGTCACCTGCCCAGCCCTTGACAGTGTTTTTTTTTTGTTGTTGTTTTTCTGATTTTGAAACTGGCTAAGCTGGTCTTGGATGCTGTGGTGTCTCAGGTGAAATATTTCTCTGTCCTCTAACTCACTTTCCAAACCTGTGATGCTCACAGGTGAGGTAGGATGAGCCATTTGCTCTCTCCAGTCTTCTCTGACATCCCCAATATGGACCTTTGTCTCTGGAAACTCAGAGCTTGGCCCCTACCTAACAGTGAAGGTCACCATAGCTCAATGGACAAACTCTAGTCTGGGACTTGGAGGCCTGAGTTCCCCTCCGACTATGACTACCTTCAGTGAATCACTCTATATTTTGGCCTCTATGCTCTTGTGTGACACATAAGAAGAGTCACAGTGACTGGATAACCCCTAGAAGCCTTTCTAATATTACAATCCTGCAGGTGCCAGAGAGAAAGGAGGTGCCTTCTCCTATTCCCCAAATTCCCTTCAGTTCCTCATACGAAGAGCCAGGGGCCCACTGTGTAGCTGTCGGACCATTCCTGCTTCACTTAAACCATTAACCTCACAACAACATTCTGAGGGGCAGTGGGTTATAACAAGGACATAAAAATTATGAGCTTGGGTTGTCATCGACTTCATGGCCTTTAACAGCCCCGCTGTCTCCTTAAGCAGATGGGAAGTAATCTTCTGGCTGAAGCTATAGGGAAAGGAAATGTCTGTAATGCTTTTGTACAGAAGAAAAGAGTGGGCAATGCCTGCCCCAGCAGGCAATAGGCTAGCATGGTAATAAAGTCTGGTGGCAAAATGAAACATTAAAACACCCCATAAAAGCCTAAGTGCTTCATCACCATCACTAATGAAAATATATGATTACCTAATAAAATGTTCCACGCCGGCCGGCCGCAGGCTGTGGATCTGCATTTATTAACACCTGTTACAGCTGCTATCTCTTTCCTGGGAAGGGCATCCTTCCATTCCAGATGGCCCATGGCCTGGGGGATTCAGTCCAGGGCAAATGTCTGGCCAGTGGGTCTCACAGGAGAATCCAGCCAACCTGGGACCCAGCAACATCTGTGCTTCCTTGGGAAGGGAAGAGACAAGGACACGGGAACTTCTACCTGACAGGTGATGCCCCGGGTGCTTTATGAACACAGAGTACAAAGTCCAGGGGTGCCTCAGGAAACTCAGGAGGCAAAAAAGAGAAACTTGGTTTTCCCATTCCCCAGTTCTTTTCCTTCAGTGAGTATTTCATTCATCATTCAAAACAAGAGCCACAAGGTCATCGAAAATGTGGAATTCCTGTGCAATTGACAGCCCAGCACAAGCAAGCCTCATGCTAAGGTCTATTGGTTAATACTCATCACAGTGCTTCTCATCCATAGGAATCCAGTGATTTCCTATAATCATCTGCCAACCCTGATGGGTGGGTAATCTACTTTGATCCTAACATGAACTTTATAAGGTGGTATATTAGTCAGGGTTCTCTAGAGGAACAAATATGATAGAATAACTATATATTACAAAGGGATTTATAAGAGTGGCTTCCACAATACAGATTGGACAGTCCAATAATGGCTGGCTGCAGGCTAAGAACCTAGAAGATGTTCCTTCCATGAAGCCGGATACCTCAGGGTTCCCAATCTGGCGCTGAAGGTCTGGAGGATTCCTGGAGAGACACTGTCTTCAGTCCATGTTAGAACGCCGAGGAAGGTGGGTTCTCATGTCCCTAGCAGTTAAAATCAATGGGGTAGCAGCACGTACCAGCCAGCAGCACAGGCAGCCAGGCCAAGGGGGTCACTGTTTCCTGTCACCTCTGTACACGTAGGCTGACCTTTTCAGATATATGCTGTCCACTTTGGGAGAAAGGTCTTTGTCACCCCATTTTATTCTTTCTGGAAATGGGCTTACAGACATGCCCAAAAGACACACTTCTTAATTTCTGAATCCAATCAAGTTGACAATAAAAGTTAATCATCACAGGTGGAAAATAGAATCCTTTCTGAGGCAGGAAGTCCAATAAGTTATTCAAGGTAAGCTTCAAGGTGAATCTCAGTGGTCTCCAATGTCTTCATCTACTACTCCGACATCATGAGGTGGTCTCTACCACCCTCCAAGATCCCCCAACTACCACCCGTCCCCATGTACTCATACAATGCCTGGCAGATTTGTGTAGAAGGTTTCCTCTGAATTGAAGAAAGAAAGGAGGCTCTGAGGATTCAGGAAGTCAATTACTCATCAAGTTCATGTTAGCTAAACACAGACATCCCTTTCTGGGGAGGGGGCCAGTGCAGGAAGAAAAATTCCAGAGAAGTCTGGGAAAGTGTTGCAAGACCCTGTCCGAAGGCTGTCTAAGGGGAAAGCAACTGTGTAGGGCTGAGAGACTCTCCGATGGATCTGCCTGCAAGCGGTGCAGTGTGTTCTGACTCTCCAAATGCAGTGTCTCCAGAGATGTGGCTTCTGGGACTGTCACCCATGCTGAGGTGGCTTCCTGGTGACTGAGCTGTGCTTGAGTTTGAGTCATCTATTGCTCCCGTAAACAAGCCCTCACTCTGCTCTGTAAGTAGTCCCAATAAACACATTGGCTCACGAAACAGGTTTTGGTGTGCCCTATTTGGGGAGAAGACATGTGTTCATGTCACCCTAGGAAAAGTCCTTCCCATGACAATGTCCAAAGGCTGACATTCACTGTTCATGCTTTTTTGTTTGTTTGTTTGTTCATTTTATTTTACTTCACTATTCATGTTTAAAATAGCATGGAGAGTGGGGTAGTTTGAATGTATGTCTCCCAAAAGACTCAGGTGTTCTATAAAGCATGCAATTTGGATTTCCAGCTGCCTGGCTGAAGAGGTGTCACTGTGGGCAGACCCTGGGGTCCAGCCCTAAGGTGTGTTTGGAGGCAGATCTAATTTCCAGTATGCAGAACTGTTTGATCTCTGCTAGGGTTCCTCCTGTTTTGCTGCTAGTTTTTTGCCTGCTTGTGGCTCTGGCTGTCTGGTGGTGTCTCTCTCTTGGATTTATGAATGGGAGCCAGCTTCTTCTGTCATTGATGGAACTTCCCTTGGATCTGCAGGCCTGAAATAAACCCTTCTTTCTATAAACTGTGTTTGGTTTGGATGTTCATCCCAACAACATGAAGCTGACTACAGCAGGTAGCCACCATATCACATGAAAGACTTCTACAAAAACAATAGTATGTATCAGTCATGGGCCCGAAAGGAGCCTTGGGACCTCTAGGGAAGTGGAGATCCTGTCCCAGAATAGCCTCTAACCTCCTCACTATCTAATGGACACAAACAATGATCCCTTGGGTTTTGGAAGATTATCTACCAAGTTTCCAAAACAAACATTCCTGTTTGCATTCGTAAAATGAAAAATTGAGATTAGATGTCTTTCAGTGTTTCTAGAACTCTAAGCTTTATAAAAATCTCTACACCTTTGCATTTCTGGCCGAGGTGGTACTAAAGTGGGGAAATGACATCACACTTAAAGGGGCAATAAGGGCTCATCTAAAAAAGAAATTGATAAGAGCTGTTCAGCTATTATGTTATTTCATCATCAAACAACCCACCAAGGTGAACATTGACACTGTTTTAGAGACTAAAATTTTAAAGTTGATTCAAGGTATAAAATTTGTTTAGTCCACACCATGAAATACCAGGGATTTGACTTATACCCTACTTGGACCCCACGTCTAACCGAAGTCTGTGCTCTTTTCATTCTACCATTCTGGCTCCTAGGGACAACCATCACCTTGAATTTCCTTGTTTCTGTCAAGAAGACCTTTGGATCTTAAACCCTATTATATAGCTTATGATGTCTCTCTTCTCATAACTTGCCTCCCAGCGAAGGCACTTTATTACTGGCTATATTCTCAAATACATTTTGCCTTTCCATCCACTGCAATTTTCACAAGCAGAGGGGCGTAGTTAACTCGAGTTTTCCTCGCTGGACTTGACGTTGGCTGATTACATTCCACTGAAATGTGCTTCCTGCTGAGCTGCAGAGATGGTGCCCTATCATTTCTGCATCCCAGGCTGGCAGGGTGTGTGGCTTTGCATCCCTTTTCTACTCCTGAAAGAACAGGACAGAGCAGCTTTATGGATGAAAATAAGAGGCTCCTATAATGAGAAATCTAGATTACTGCTTTCCTACAAAGGGAAAAGAAAACCTTACCAACATGAGTTTGCCTCCCGTCCTATCCTCCTCTATCCCTCCCTCCTGTCTTTCCTACTTTTTTTGTTCCTTTGTCTTTGTTGACAGAAAAAAAGAATATGCATCAGGGAACGCACAGTTAAACTTGAGGGAAGAGTGTGTAAATTAAGAACTGTCCGTGGTCAGTTCTTAATCTAATGGGCTGAGCTCTGGAATCACAAGCAAGGTTAGAGTGACTAGCCCACCATTTTAGCCACTTAATAGAAATGTTGCAACAGATTGTCCAATCTAATAGATTAGAATTAAGGGCACAGATATTCAAGATTTGTAGAGAGGAAACGTCCCTCAAGGATGGGGCCACAGACAAAGGCAGGAAACACGGCGGAGATGAAAAGCTAAATTCTGAACAAAAAAGACTTTGGGGACTAGAGTCTTGCTTTCAACATTCTCCATCTGTTCCTATACATGCACTCTTCATCATTCATATTAATGAAGAAAATAAGCCTGTGGTGGTTTGAAGGTAAAATGATCTCCATAGATGAATGTATTCAAATACCTAATCTCCGAATTGTGGTGCTGTTCTAAAAGGTTGTGGATCCTTTGAAAGTTTGTTATAGTCCAGCCCCATTTCCTGCACTTGACTTCCTCCCTGCTGGTGTGGTGCTGGTTTCCTGCTCCTGCCATGCTTTCCTCATCATGGTGGACTTCCCCTAGAAATTGTAAGCTGAAAATAAATTATTTATTTCTCTAAAAAAATAAATAAAATAAAAGCAACCAGGAAAAGAATGTGGTCCCAAAAGTAAAGGCCTCTATGCCACATGTGTTGGTTGCAGGACACCGAAGAATTAAGCTAGAATAGAACTGGAAGCTTCCTCCCTCCTGGCAGCCATCATGGTGTTAGAATGTGCTATGCAGGCTGCTGGGGGAGAAAGGTCATCAACAATCTTACATAACTGTGGATCCACCCTGTATGTTACACAACAGAACAATCAGGCAAGAGGTGCCTAATCGTTCAATAGTGGCATGATTGTTATGGGGGTAACCAACTCCTCTCTGATTGGTTCTGAGGGGATTCTTGCCTGATACTAAGACCTAGTCAAAAAGCCTATGGCTGGGAATTAGACCCTAGAAGGGAAGCTACTATCTTTGTTTGGTTAAGTGGATATTTTGGTTTCATCAAATTGCCCTCTAAATATTTTTAAAATATTCTTATTCATTTATTTGCAAGGAGAGAGAGAGAGAAAGAGAGAGAAGAAGAGAATAGGCATGTCAGGGCCTTTAGCCACTGCAAACAAACTCCAGATGTATGCACCACTTTGTGTATCTGGCTTTTAGTGGGCACTGGAGAATCAAGCTTTAGTCATTAAGTTTTGCAGAAAGTACCATAAACATTGAGCCATCTCACCAGCCCCCTCTAAATGGTTATATTATGTTTATGCCCATAGATTATTGCTTCTCTCACCTCTAGTCAAAGAAGCTTCTTTTTTTCAGATGGTAGTAGCTACTAGAGAGACTCAGAACTTGTCAAAGTGCTTGGGATTAAGTGACTGCTGAGACATCTTTATCATATCTGCCTCCCAAGGTTCAGGGAACATTGAGTAAGAGGAGGTGGAAAGAATATAAGAGCCAGAGGATGGGGAGGAGTAATTTGGGATGTGGATGATTGAAGAGAGCAAAATAAAATTCATCAGGATAGAAAAGTTGGAAAGAAATTCAGTGGAAGGGGAAAAGAAGGTATTGGGAAGGGATTCTGATCAAATTAAGTTCATGTATGAAAATGGTCTCTAAAAAGTTTCTGAAAAGGAAAGCCTTCCCCCTTTCTCAATTTGAAATAAAACTATTGCAACCAAGGTCAGCGCTCAAGTCTGCAAGCAGAATGTCACACACTGTGGCTCTGGATGGGGCAGAGGGTAGTGTCAACAGAAGGCTAGGCAGAGACTGCCTCTCATGAGTGACTCTGCCATTAATGACTGAATCCCAGTGTTGCCTTTCACCATCTGCCTCACTTTCCACAAGAGACAGACTCTCTACAGATGTTTCCTATTTGCAAAATGGGGAGACTACCACCTAGTTAATGTGATTATTCACCAAACAGAATAGGACGCCATGGAGTTAAAACGCATGCCCAGCTCCCATAAGCACTTGGTAGCTATTAAGAACACTGTAGCTTTTTTAATTTGATCAAGGTCATGCTATGGAAATCATAGAACACAGAGGGCTTTTGTTTCTTTCCCCTTTTTCTGCTACAGTTTCTATTTTGTGACTCACTCTCTTCCCTGGGAGGAAGGGCACAAGTGAAAGGAGTGATGGCAAAAATCCTTGGGAGTGAGTTAGTGACTGGTTGGTATTTAACAGCTAAGAGACAGAAAGATGCTGCATGCCTCAGAGTGAGATTCAGGGCCCGTTTTTATCCATTTGGTGTTGCTATGAGGATCCCTGATTTACAATACATAATTACAGTACAGAAGTGTACAATACATACATGGATCAGCTCATGGCTCCCTGAGACTGGCAAGTCCACAATTAAGGATCCACATCTGGGGATGGTCTTCTCATGTTACCATCCTGAGCCAGAGGACAGAAAAGTGAGAGGACAGAGGACAGAAAGGTGAGGGGTTAGAGGGGAAGGACAAAAGGAGGGAGAGGAGTGGGGAGTGTCACAGCTTCAGGTCCTTTCATTAATGACACGACTTCATTCACAGGGAGCCCTCAAGATGGACATACCTCCCACAAGGTCCTACCCCATGTCTTGGATTAGAATTAAGTGTTTGATGTAAAGTATTGAGGGGCACAGTTAAACCATATGTACTTCGGTCTACCACCATCAGACATCCTTGTGGTTTCACTAATGGTCAGTTCCAAGATTATTAGGATAGTTTAAGATGCTATTCTAGGACACAGGGAAGTCCTTGGGTTACCCTTGTGACTCAGGTGGCCTTTGCCAGGGCATGGCTCTTTGGAGTCAGTCCAGCCTATGGGTTCTACATAGACGCTGGCAGGAAGCAGCATTAAACTCAGGGGATTGCATTTTGCCAGAAGCGAGTGCTTTAGACAGGGACAGGCTGTGAGAGCTCCTTTTAGATGTTCAGTTTGTCAACACACATTTACTCAGGGCTTCTGGGAGAGTCATTGATTAAGGTGCTTTGCCGCTTCTGTACCGACCTCATCCTATCAGTCTGAAGGCAGAGCCAGGGCTTAGAGAAAGGAGGAAGGAGTGGGCTGCAAGGCCGCCTGCATGCAGGCTGGAGTTCTCAGATGAACAGGCATTCAGCCGGCATTTACTGAGGCCTATCTACCTCGGCATGGTGATAAGCATGGCAAGAAACCCAAAGATGAATAAAACATATTCTCTGTCCTTAAGGAGCTCACAGTCTAGTGAGTAAGACAAACAAATGAGGAAATAAGAATAACACAAAGTGATGTGTTTTGAAATCGAGTGGCAGGCAGTGTGCTCCTGGAGATATCGTGATCATCAGCAGGATGCATCTGGAACTCCCTGGACCAGTGCTTGGCCACTAGGAAGCCAGGACCAGGCAGAGATGCAGAGGCTGGATGGACACGGAGGCAGAGGAGGTAGGAGAAGACATGGGAGTTCAGGGAGTGATGGACGAAGCCCAAGGGTTTTGTATATATTAGAGGAATTTAATTTTGTTTTATATAATGTGAAGGTCAGCATTTAAATGCAGAGCTTAAAAAATTCACAAGCTTAGAGTCAACCTACTTAGAGCCATCTAGCAAGACACTGCCAGAACCTAATGATGGAGGTCTGAGGTTTTGGGACTGTAGCCCGTACAGTCAGCAGTGAACAGCAGCTGTTACAAGCTTAGCAACTTGGATTGTAAGTTTAGCAGACATGGGGTTGGACCTTCCCTGATTTCTGTGATGTGTCTGTTTGTGTCAAATATCCTACTTGTGATTACTCAGTGCCTACTGTCATTGTTAATGTTGTTATCCAAACAAAATCTGCACCATACAAGCAGCTGGTCCATGAATGGCTTCTCCCCTTAGTCTATTCTATGAAACACAGAGCTTTAGGGGAACGGAGGAGGGTGTTCTATGCCCTGGTGTGGAGGGCATATTCTGTGGGTAGTGCCAGAGAATTCCTGGCATGGAGGATGAAATCTATGCATAACTTGGTCCACTGGGATCTACTGATTTTTTTCCCTCTGAGTTATAGAAATGACCAACTTGGGCAGAACAGCTGTGTTCGCTTCCTAGGAAACAAGGTCCTAGATCCACAGGTAGAATAGTTTGTTACTTTCATCTCTCTGATAGCCTCCATGTAATTAACACCCATTAAAGGAAGTTCCAATCATATGCTCCTGGCAGTTGAATTTAAGCGTTCAATAGCAATCAGAATCCAGAATGAACAATTTAGCAAACACACCACTGTCATGGTGTGGAAAAAGTGTTTTCCTCAAAGATCCAGGGGTTAGCTTCAGACTCTAAGGTCTCTATGGGCAGGTACTGTAGATGTTTTAGATGGAAAAAAAGAAGTCCCTTAAGTCATGAAGGCATGCCCCGGGAGGAGCCGGCAGGACCCTGACTCATGAAGGAGGCATGTGCCTCTTGGTTCATGAGGTTAGTAGTTTGCTTCTCCACATGTTCCCGTATCTTTCCACGTGTGCCATCCACCAAATCATACACGACCTTGAAGCACTAAAAGCACTCAGCTGAACAAAAGGTTCCTCTTGTAAGTTAATTATATCAGCCATTTTGTTATAGTAAAGAAAGCTGATTAATACAACAGCCCTCTCCCCACAGGCATCTGTTTTCCCTAAATTGATTTTCCCCCTAATTTTTTAATAGAAAGTCAGAGATACTTTATTTTTATTTCAAAACCAAAGGCAAACTATAGCAGAGTTGAAAATAAAAAAGAAATCCCACTTACTCCGTTTCACATGAATATTACATTGAATCATGCTTTTTTTGCAAAGTCCAAGAATGAAAACTTGTAATTAAACACTGAGCACGTCACAGTTTCATATTTCTTTAAAAGTCTTAAAGAAAAGCTATGATACAGAAGTTAAGTTTTCAAATTTTGCATCAGTGCTATGAGCACGTGCTCTGAAAACATGACGTCAGTCCAGAGTTAAAATTCAATTAAAACAAATAACTAAATGGACATCACACTTTTTAAACTCCACTGTATCGTTATAGCTTTCTTTTTAAAAAATATTTTAGTTATTCATTTTCAAGCAGAGAGAGAGAGAGAGAAAGAGAGAGAGAGAAACACGGTGGTCTGGCTTATGTGGGTACTGGGGAATTGAACCCGGGGCCTTAGGCACAAGAGGCAAGAGCCTTAACTGCTGAGCCATCTCTCCAGCCCATCATTATAGCTTTCTTTCACTTCATTTTAATGTCGATATTCACTTCAAGACATTCTTTGAACAGCTTTGCTATCTCTCAGCTGAGGGCTCACCAGAGCGGTTCCAAGGGACCTTGTTGCCTGCACATTCTATGTCTTATCTGGTCCCATTCACCTCATTTTTCCCGATATTGTTTGTGTCTTCCCTGTTTTTCTTGACTACTGAACTCACTACTTTATCATCAGCCCCTCTTCTCTTTCCTTGGATTTTCTATCTTGCTCTCTATCCCCCCTTGTGGTCCTGTGTTTATATGCCTTTTTCAATTTTTAAAAATATTTATTTATTTGAGAGAGATAGAAAGAGGCAAACATGTTTATTTGCATGACAACAACTAGCACTATGTCTTGGGAATTTCCACTGTCTGAAAAATTATGGTAGATGTTAAACAATTAATAGAATGGGTTCCTACCACTTAGGAGCTGATAATCTTAGACATACAAGACTTTGATCTATAGGACATTAGACAATAAAAACTTTATAATATATGTTAATTATGTAATATAAAATAGTGGGGAGTGGGATAGACATTTTAAATATGAGAGCAAGTTCTTCATTGGTTTGAATTGTTAAAAAAGGAATACCACAGAGTGGGTGTTATAAGTGACACACTTTGATTTCTCACAGGGTAGCTTAAGTGATAAACATTTATTAGCAAGTCTTGAGCCGGGAGAGTCCAAGATCAAGACACTGGAAGATCAGATGTCTGTCTATAGTGACCTTCTCATGGTATGTTCACGTGCCACTGAGAAAGCGCTGGTCTCCTCCTTTCTCTCATCTCTCTCTCTCTCTCTCTCTCTCACTTTCATTCTCTCTCCCCTACTTTCTTCCTATATATGTATTTTTTGAAAGCAGCATCTTAATATGTGGTCAAGGCTAGCCTCCAATTTATCCATTGCTCCTGCCTCAGCCTCCCCAGTGCTGGAATTAACAGGCAGGCAGCACCAGCCCCAGATTTACTTTTCTTCTTGAGAACATAGTAATCCAACTCCTAAGAGTTTCACCTTCATGGTTTAATCATCTCCCAAAGGTCCCACCTCCAAAGGCTACCACTTTGAGGATTGTTACAGTTACCTTCTCATTGTTAGGACAAATACCCAGCCAGAAGCAGATGAAGGGAAGAAAGGATTTATTTTCACTCACCATCTCAAGGGGAAGCTTTATGATGTCAGGAAAAGATGGTAGAGCAGATGATGGACATCCCCTCCTGGCCAACAGTAACAGGAGAGTGAGCTGAACTCTAGCAAAGGGGAACTGGCTACAAATTTGCTAAGCCTGCTCCCAACAACACACCTCCTCTAGCAAGGCTCCACCTATCAAAGTGCTATCAAAACACATGAGTTTATGGGGGACACCTAATTCAAATCACCACAAAAAATCGCATTATAATGTAGAAATTTGAGGAGAGAGCATTCAGTCTACATAGCAGGAGGCAGCAGGGAACATGCCAATTAGACTGTGAGCCCCAAGAGGAGACTTGAAAGAAGTGGGGGTGATGCCTTGCTCATCTGAGAGAGAGCTTTGCATTTGAGGGGAGGGCTGTTACAAAGTTCTCAGGAAGGCTCTCCTGGTAGGATGGGGAAGTTAAATCAGAAAAATATTTGGTAGGAGAAGAGGCCCCAAAGATACCTGGAGGCCAGGCTGTGTTCTCCAGATAACCAGATAGATTTTGCCTGTTACTCCAGAAAATAGGAACTACTGTAGAGTTTAGGAAAAAAAATACGTTCTGGAAAGATTAATCTGGGTTGAATCTAGCTGCAGTGTACAGAAGGACTGTTGGGAAACATTGCAGTCCTTCAGGTAAAGGACTGCATTGCTGAGTGGACCAGAGGTGGCCATAGATAGATAGATGATAATCCATCAGATGGGTGGATTAAATATGTGTATTTGTGAACAGAGAAAGAGAATGGATAAATGGGTGCATTAGGGTCTCCTGCCATTGTAAACAAACTCCAGACTCACACACCACCTTGTGCATCTGGCTTTACATGGATGAGTACAGGGGGATTAGGCCATGAGATTTTTCAGGCAAGTGCTTGTAACCACTGAGCAATCTCTCCAGCTCCCTGGTACTTGGATATCAAAGTTAGAATGGAATAATATTTTGTCTCATTCCATTTATCTGTGATAAAAAGGATACCTCAGCATGGGTAATTTCTCAGCAACAAAACTTTATTGCTCACAGTACTAGAGGCCAGAAATGCTAACATCAAGACACCATCAGCTCAGGTTTACAATGAGGATTTACTCTCATTTTGCAATATGGCACCTTCGAGCTGCCTGTCTGTAGGGTCTAAGGGGTAAGGGAGTTTTGTGAATCACTTTTCAAAGTACTAATCCCATTCATGAGGTCAAAGCCTTCATGACCTAATCAACTCCCAAATGCCCCACCTCTTAAAATTGTCACACTTGGTACCATGTTCTAACATGACCTTGGGTGAGGGGGTGACAACATCATACCACAACAAATTTAAAAGTGTAAAGTGAGTACAAGTTAAAATGACCTTACTAAAGGGATTGAACTTTTGCTAGGAACTCAACAGAGTGTGATCAAGACTGGCGAAGAGCAAGAGGAGGCGTCTCAGATGGTGGGTAAAGCACAGAGCCCGAAGAAGAATGAGTTCACAGAAAACAGTAGGTTAATTGGTTTGGATGTGATTCAGAATTTAGTGTTATTAACTTGAAAGGTGTCCAGGGAAAGCATGGCCCGTGAGGATGCTTGCTAGACGGGCCATGGCCTCTGATGACCAAGATCCCTGTCCATCCACCAATGTCATTCTCCAGAAGTGGTTATCTGCCTTGGCATCACTGACAGGCGATTGGCTGGCCTTTTCCTGCATGTCTCTAACAGGCTGATTCATTAGTTCAGAATAATTTCTTTCCCTTGGGGCAATTTTTGATTTTTGGAAGATCTCCCAGTATTGATCTGAATCTGCCTTTATGTGACTTCTAGCCATTGGCTCTGGTTCATTTTAGTCTAGATCCTAGTTCATTTATGTAAGAGATGTTTCCTGTGAGTCCAGGGAGAATGCAGGAGGAGAATTAGCATGCCTTGGGTTTGTTCTTTGTACCTTGGCAAAGGCTGTTTCACATTGATTGTATCGCTTACTAATCACAGCAGTCCTATGATACAGAAGACCCTCAAATTAAACTATGTTTCCTTTTCCAGAAAACATATCTGCAGACATGAATATGTATGGAAGGAGCTGATAAAGATCATGAAATTAGGTCTTCCCATGAGGAGGTAAAGCTTTTCCAAAAACAGAATAAATACTTCAACATTTTCTTCTTCCTTCTCCTGCTTCATCCACTTCCAGTGTGATTTGTGAGGAGGTGGGTGTGAAAGTGGACCTGGGGACACAGGGCAGGAGTAATCATCAGCTACCATGTGACGGAGTTTAAGGAAGAAGAATGAATGTGTAGGCACAAAGGAGGTGGAAGCATAGCTCTCCCCCATTTATCAAGTTGCAAACTAGAGAACAATTAGGATTGAGACCTCAGCAAAGAGTAAGCAGTGGGATCAAGAGTCAAACATGTTAAGGGAGGAAAGGTACAAACCCAGTTCCTTAAATTCATCAAGTCCAACAACACACCCGTTGGTTCCATTGTATAGGAAATTATGTATCATTGACTGGAGGGAGAAGAGCGAGGAAAGTTTTAGCTCTAACCAGTAACTTCCATGGTTCCCAGGGCATCATAGTCTATATTTGGGAACCAGAGGGAAAGAAGCCAGAACCAGAACCAGACCTCACATTGCTCACAGCCTAGTGGGAGAGTCATTGTGGGATCAAAATCCACCAAGGTATAAAAGTGTGGATGCTATAGGAGACTTTCAGGGAGACATGATGATTTCTGGCTGCAGTGTTCAGAGGTATGAAGGCAGAATAATATTTGAAACATCCAGAAATTGAATGAGGAAAAATAGAATTTTAAATATTTAGATATTTAAATAGGGAGAAGTCAAACCAACTGTGATGTAAGTCCATAGTTCTTTTTTTAAATAAATATTTGATTTATTCATTTCAAGCAGAGAGATACAGAGAGGGGAGAGAGAGAGAGAAGGAGAGAGAGAAAGAGAGAGAGAAAGCACACTAGGGCTTATGTGGGTACTGGGGAATTGAACCCGGGTCCTTAGGTACTGGAGGCAAGCGCCTTAACTGCTGAGCCATCTCTCCAGCCCCCAATAGTACTTTTTTTGACAATGCCAAAGTTCATCAATGGAAGCCAGATGAATAGAGGTTGAAAAGTTACAGGAATGGCTGCAAGGACTAGAACACAAAAATAATCATCTATGAATCCCTAAATTTAATCTCATAAGTGACTCAGAATTCTTGAAGGTTTTGCACCATTAAAATTGCATAAATATTGGCCTATGAAGTCAAGAGAATAACTTTAATCCCTTCTGAACACAATACATCCTAAATGCTTAAAACATAATCTAGTCCAGTTTTTTGTTATTTTGAAGCTTAGCATCTCCGTATCTTAAAATCATCTCTTGACTTTAAGGCACGGTTTCCACCACCTTAGCACTCTGCTTATTTTCCCGTAGACATGCTATAGACAAGGTTCTCAAGTAACCAATATTTATTGAAATCTTACAATGTGTCTAGCACTATAGGAAAGACTAAATGCGTTATCTTAGTTAAAAAAAATCACAACTCTGTGAAGGAGATGTCATTTTGTCTTTTGGGCAAAATTACTAAGCTAACGAATGTCAGAGGTAGAAAAAAAACCAAGGCTTTTTACCTCTGATCCCAAGCTCCTAACATTATATGACCTCCTTACAAGTCCTTCCCAATCGTTAGTTACTTTTTTTAGGATCTTAATCATAAATATAGAAGTTTAATCCAAGTATTTAACATACTAAAGTGTATTTACTATATTTTGAAAACAATGTTTATTTCCCACTGTGATGGTTAGGTTTTGTTGTCAACTTGATCTTTTCAATTATCTTGGATGGGTCTCTGAGGATGTTTACAGGACGGCAGCCTCTCAGCAAGGGGAAGGATGTAAAGCTCAAAGAAGCTGGAAGTAAACATCCTTTCCTGTGTGGGCAGTGCTGGAAGAAAATTCCAGAGACGCAGGAAGCCATTAAGTCTGGGGAAGGGTTGTAAGACCCCACCCTAAGCCTATATAAAGGAGAAGAAATTCTCCTTGGTCCTCCTGCCTGTTTGCTGTTCTATGTGTATGGTGTTGGTGATGGGTTTCTCTCTCTGCTTGGACCTGTGAAAGGGGAGCAGCCTCTTTTGCATTCTGGAACTGTTATCTATAGCTACAAATAAATCCTTTCCTCCCCAAAACTGTGCCTGGTTTGAAGATTCATCCCAGCAGCGTGTGGCTGACTGAGACACCCACTTTTCAAGTTGAAAATATTATTCTGCTCTGTATTAAAATGGTATAATTAGAAAAAAATCATTACTCAGAACTCTTCAAAAAATAATACTTCATTTGTAGACTTTTATCTCTGTGACTAAGCACATGATAGAAACATTCTCATGAGGAAAGACTTACTTTAGCTCATGGTTCAAGACACATCAGTTCTTCATAGCAGGAAGGAAGTTGGAGTCAAATAGGTCAGCTCATGGGAGCCCCGACAGATGGAGGAGGGCATACAAGGGATTTGACCCTGACACATTCCCGCTGACCTACTTCCTCCAACTCACTCCTACCACCTAGTATTAATGCCTTCATATGGTGAATTCATCAATGGGATAACCCCTTGATCAGATCACGGGCCCTCATCATCTACTTGTCCCTGGAAATGTCCTCACGGATGCACACAGTGGTGTGCTTTACTAATATCCTAGGTTTTTATTATCCATTCAAGTTGACAACCACGATTAACCATCATGTCACTAAAGAATCCCTGTAGAAGGTGGGTCTAGACTCCAGGCCCCCAAACAACCTTTCCTTTCCTTTTCTAAAAGATTCAGTTTCCTTATGACCCAGGGGTTTGAATCAGAACCTCTCAACGATCAGTTATTTGTTCATGTAAATAATTGTAGTTAATAAGGTCAAAAGAGGCAATAGCTGCATTCATTGAACTGATGTGTCTTCCAGAATGGCAGAGGGATGAATTCTTAACCCAATCCATTTCAGGATTATCTAGGAAAATCCCATTTCCTCTTTAGTGGCTATTTTATATAACTCAGAAATAGTAAATAAATCCTGTGGGATAATGTATGCCACGTCTTTAAAGCACACCTTAAATTAGATATAATCTTGGCCCCACATAGCATTTTTCTTTTGATTATTATAATAGTTATAATAATTTATTGATGAAAGGGAAAGGAAATCTGCTTCTGACTGGTACAGAGGAGAGAAATCCAATAGCCTCTTTACCTTTTAGCACTAAAAGCTTGAATTAAAATGACTGAGCACCGCTCTATAAATATCATATAAAAGGGTATGGGAATGTGAGAAAATAACCCCCGCCATGCTGAAAGTAATGGCGTATTCAGACTGGATGTGACCAGATGGGACAGGTGGGCACTTCTCGAGACAGTCTGGCTGGCTCAGCTCTACCTCCATCAGCAACATGGATGAAGAAGATGGTTTGAAAATGTCAGAATGGCAAGATTTTTGCTGCATCGTGGTCTCTGTTCATCATTCTTGAATATGTCAGACCAGAACCCTTATGGACTCTGGACCCAGCCTCCTCCTCCTGGTTCATATCTGTTCCTTATTAAGACAGGTCTTCTGGGTCTTTCAATATCTGCAGAGATGAAGTGTCTGTCCTGGCCTGTTTCAAATCACCCTATTCCATAGTTTCCTGACACTGATGCTTTTGACCTTAAAAAGGTTGCCCAATCATTTGTGAGCCCACAGTGTGTATAGATGCTAGATATGAGTTGCACCATCTCTCCATTTGACAATACGTCCTCTTTTTTACATGAAGGAGACAGGCAGGGATTAATCCAGGAGCAATTGCATAGGCAAGAAAGCTTCTGTATTTGCCAAGATGGGGAATACTAGAAGTTGGGTCAGTGATAGGAAAGTTATGTGTAATCCAGTGATGAGAAGTTCATCTTAAATCAAGTTTTCTGTTTCTGATTAGATGAAGAATGAGAGTCAAGGTGTGGAGCCAAACCCAGGATTTAGTGAAAGAAGAAGTTAAAGAAAGAACAGTAGCAACTGAGAGGCAGGATGATGAGCCTGGAACGCAGAGGCTGCTGCCTGCAGTGACTGGCAGGCATTCTCCACGTGGGACTTGGACACAGGTTCATTCATATTTGATGGGTCCTCTCTTTCAGTGGCTGGACTTTAAGTTTGGAGTCCAAAAGATGTATTTGCATCCCAGCTGTCCTAACTACTAGCTATGCTGAGATTGTTCCAGATTTTTTTCTACCGCAGTGCCCGAAGGGAACCATCTGGTTGGAAAAAGAGCTTGGGAACTTGTCTTCAAGCTGTCTTGGCATGACACTATAAGTAATATTGAAAAGAATTGAGTGTCCGTCTCTCAGAATGCCCAAGGGTAGGATGGTAGAGCGGTATTAGTCAGCTGTTGCCATAATAATGCTGCATAACAAACAACCATGAAACCTCAGTGGCATGTAACACTCTGAGGATGTTTCCATTCTCACTGGTTGCAGGTCCAGCAGGTAACTGTTCTCAAACTCCAGATTTATAGTTCACTACGACTCAGTTTGTGCTTGCCACACTCTGGCTGCAGAGAGAGGTTTAGCTCAGTTCTGCTCTGTCAGCCTTACAATTTCCTTGAACTTGGGCCTCCTACTTAAGAGAAAGACAGGGAGTATAAGGCATCAACCCAACCACAGAACACATTTAGGTCTTTCACTCAAGCCATACCCACTCATATTAATACTCCTGTTAATACAAGACTCAGAGCCAAACCTTCTATTAGCAAAGGAAGTATATGCCTCCCAGCTGATGCCATGAAAGGGAATGGATGGAGAATACCATTGCCAGAGTGAACAATTGAGGCCAAGACACCTTTGGGGAGAGTTGCATTGTACCTGACCTTGGATAAGTCTCTTAGAATTTCTAATATAAGCATCCACTTCCTCCTAGGTAAATTTAGGTTAATATAATTGAGGAGAAGAGCACAGAAGGTAACTGTAATTAATGGTACTAGACTTACCAGGGTCACACCTTGTTTCTAGTGAAGACCATCTTGATGTCCCTGGGAAAGTCTCTTGACTGGCTTCTTGTGTCTGTTTCCTCCTTTGTTCATAGGATTGACAATGTGGAATGGGAAAATGTCCAGAAATTGATGAGAATCTCACCTGGTACAATGCTTAGTAGATGCTGGTGACACTCAACCTTGGGTGCTGTTTTAGTCAGGGTTTTCTAGAAGAAACAGAGTTGGTAGAATGCATTGTAGTAAAAGGGGAATTTAGCCGGGCGTGGTGGTGCATGCCTTTAATCCCAACACTCAGGAGGCAGAGGTAGGAGGATTGCCATGAGTTCAAGGCCACCCTGAAACTCCATAGTGAATTCCAGGTCAGCCTGGACTAGAGTGATACCTTACCTCGAAAAACCAAAAAAAAAAGGGGGGGGATTTATTGGGAGAGCTTAGGACAGTCCAACAATAGCAGTCTGCAGGCCCACAGGTAAAGAAACCAGTAGCTGTTCAGTCCATGTGGCTAGAGGCCTCAGCAGTCCCAATGCAGCCCAGAAGGCCTGATGGCTCCCTGGGGAGCAGCTGCTCTTCAGTCCATGATGTGAGGCCAAGGAAACTGGGGTCCAATGTTCAAAAGGATAGGAGAGCAAGGTTGCAAGTACAAGTCACAAACAAGCACCAGCAGCTGGGGGAGGAAGGAAGACCTTCCCTTCCCCGCAAGCTTCCTTATATTTAGTCCCCTTCTGGAAGGCCCACCCACTGGGGGGAAGGGCTCACTCTGGAGAAGGGACCTCCTCCCTTCTCCAAAATCCCAAAAGGATTTTGTCAATCCTTCCTTCAGGTAAGCTCAGAGACCCGCCCAAGATTACTATGGATTATTACATAGATCAAGTTGACATATAAACTTAACCATCACAGGTGCTTTACCCACATTTGCTTCATCCCAACCTCAGCCAAATCACCCTCTCTCCCTAGTCTGTGCTTAAAGACACCTTTCTTTCCTCCCACTCACCACTCTGAGATCCTGCCAATGAGAACTGCACTCCCTCTACATCCGCCATCTCTGCATTGCTCCATCCTGGGCCTCCTCCAAAGCTTGACAAGGCCGAGTGCCTATTTGATTTGGACCACATGGTAACCAAGATGAGGGGCTCTTAGAAAGGAAGGATCATGGAAGTCTGAAAGTTCAGGGGTAATATGAGCATATTCAGCTCTCTCTTACCCACAGTAGGCCCACGTGTGACAGAACCAATGAAGCCAGGGGGCTGTGTAAGACCTGGGCCTCATGAGCTATCGGGACCCATAGGCTTTATGTTTGAGTTTTAAGTGTCCCACAAAGGCTTGTGTGTTTAATAAACATGAAGTCTCCAGTTGGTGACATTGTTCAGGGAAGTTATGGAGCCTTTGGGACATGGGTCTCAGCTAGTAAAAATGAATCTCGGACGTTAATCCTCACAGTCTGTCTTCACTCTTGTTCCAGGGCGAACTCAATATTTCCCAAGCCACCAAGATGTAATGGACCCACCACTCAGGCTGGAGCTGCCCCAGCCACCTTGCCTTCTCCTGAAACAGTCAAAATAAATCCCTACTCCCTTAAGTTGCGTCTATCAAAGATCTTGTCCCAGAAACAAAAGAAGTGACTCATCTGAGGATCGTTGCTGTCACGAACCTGGTTTCTGACATTTTCAGTTGTATCACATTTGAATATGAAGATACGTATTTTATATCTTACTAAAACTGTTGCCTCAAGAAGCCATATATCCCCAAAGATTATAAACTCATCTCTTTAGTGTTTTCGTGTCTTCTTTTTCCCATGCATGTGCACAAAGGGTTGTGCAGAGCAGGAGTTCTCTATATAATGAAACCCATAGTGAACCAACTTGAGGGGAAGTCACAGGGAGGGTCATTGTCAGAAATGGGCTGGTCAGCCCACTCGTTCACATCCTAGAATACCTTGAATAGCAAGTGTTGCAGAATGAAACCACACACACACACACACACACACACACACACACACACACACACCACATACAGTTTAATCACCCTATTTATCCTTTGATGAGTTACCAGCATTTGGGGTTAAAAAAAAATATGAAAAAGAAAGATTGTAGAATTTCTCATTTCAACTAATTTCATTAATTATGTTGTGATGCAATTAAGCATTTCATTTCAGAGCTATTAAAGCTTAAATTATTTATTAATAATTACGGATCATTACCTGATAGTGTTCACTCTGCAGAAGAGCTGATGAATAATTTAGCTTGCTGACATGACTCTCTACACGACCCTGTTTAGATGGTATCTATATTTGTACCTGTCAGCTTGCCAATGTATGAGCCTGTTTGTGTGAACTTACCTGTTTGCTCTGTTTATACAGGATCCTCTTGAATTCTGACTTCAGTTTAAACTTTTCACTTCTGAAGTGCACAATATGGACTACAGATAAAGCAGGAATAATGGCAATGAGATATTGAGAAAATGTGTAACTCTTTTCATGGTTAAGATGGATTTCACTTCTAGGAATAAATGAGAATTATACTTATTCCTTACAGAGCCTTTTCCCATTTTCCTCCCTTCCCTTTCAGAATTTTAATAGTTATTATTATTGCATTAATAGTGCACAGGCATGATCACATCTTAATACTTTTGTTTAAATGCTATTTAAAGATTGATTTTAATCAATGCTAAAACAAAATTATTAAAGTTTAAACGTATAAAAGGATCTCATGATGAATCGATGTAAACAGTAATTGACAGGTGGGTACTGATGTTTTTTACATAAGGACCAAAGTCCAACTCTTATTGATCCTCACCAATCAATTTTAACATCATCCAGAGTGGTTCACCCTAATGTAGCTGGGAAAAATTCTCCTCACATTGGGAAATTACTCAAGACATATCCTAAAAGCAACGTTGCTCATGAGAGACTCACATGCTGTCAATAGGGACTTCTATATGTTATTTTTGGTGCTAGGAACTCAATATGAGCCATTTGCTCATTCAACAGATATTTGCTGAGTATCTAAGTGGTATGAATGCTGTGTTGAATGCTGAGAACAGGGCAGTAAATAGGCAGAGGTGAGAGGCATTCTTGAATTCCAAACAAAAGTCTAATAGCTTTATAACGTAAGCTTTTCCAGTTGATCTTTCATCTATCTTCTGCCTTCTGGTAATTTGCCCAGGAATGGAGACAAGGCTTTCTATTCTAAAACACAATTGATTTTGGGATCAAAAATCAATCAATTTATCATGGGTGTTCTCTGTCTTTGAGTCTGTGTATAGACATACTATCAGCTTCTCAAAGCATCAAGTCTGCAGTGCAGTGACTGTGTTGTGGATGGATTCACATTAAGATGATGTATTTTCAAACTCACCCTGCCAAAACACAGACAGGGATGGTAAGGTAGACTTGAGCTCTCTAAGTCATTATAACTTTTCCACAAACCCCAGCAGTCTCTCATTCCCCAATGTCGAGAGTGGTCTGCTTTACTGTTATGCCATTTCTCCTAGTTCATATCCCCAGAGAATTTTCCTATTGTAATAAAATATACATACCATAGTATGTATCATTTTAACCATCCACAAGTGTATAATTTGGGGCATTCAATATATTCACAATTTTTGGATAACCATCACTCGTATCACATGCGGAACATTTTCATTCATCACGTTCAACAAAAGCTCTGTACCTCATAACCAAACTTCACATCCTTCCTCCCTCATCTCCATGGTATCCTATCCTGTATTTTGTTTCTCTGAATTTATCTAGTCTAGATTCATTATAGGAGTGAAAATGTACATAGATGTCCTTTTTTGTCTAGCTTATTTTGCTTAGCATTATGTTTTCAAGGTCCATCCATGAAGCATATAAATAAAATTTTCCTCTTTTTAAATGGCTAAATATCATCTATGTGACACACTTTGTGTGTTCATTTATTTATTTATAGATTTGGGGTTATTTCTACTTCTTACATATTATGAATAATGCTGCTTGGATGTTTGGTGTATAAATATCTCAGAATCCATATACATATATATATTTTTTCCAGGAGGGTTCCAATATCTCTACATCCTGGTACTAGGTACATACATGTTTATTCTTCTGACAATGTAATGCTATAGTAAAACTTTCATTCATACATAATAGGATGGCTTTGTCTCTTGGTAACTCATTTGATTTGTAGTCTTGTTAATATATGAGTGTATTTATCCCAGCTCTTTTTTAGATATTAGTTGAATGCTATAGGTTTTCCATTCTTTTACTTTCAACCTACCTGTATCTTGGATCTATGGTTAATCTCATACCTAGCATATAGTTGGACCATTTTAAAAACCATTCTGACAAACTTTTTTTAATATAGGATGTAATTACCTTGCATTTAAAGTAATTATTGATGAGGATCAACTAACTTCTACCATTTTTCTATTTTCCATAAAGATATTTGATACCATTCACTCTATATTGCCTTTAATTTTTTAAATGATAAAACACCATATTTCACCACTAAATCCTCTCTGTGAATACTCTATAGGCATTTTCTCTCTAATTACCATAAAGCTTAAATTTAAAATGCACAAGTTAATAATATAATTTGAATTTGTACACCTTAACTTTAATAGCCCACACAACTGTTTCTATATAGTTCTGTCTGTTACTGATGTTACAGATTGTATTGTTATATCTTTGGACTGAAAAACACAGACTTTTAATTGTTTTTAATGCCACTGAGTTTTAAATCATACAGAATTAAAAATATGATTTGCAAACAAATTTTACAAACTAAAATTACAATAATGATAGCTGTTATAATTACTTGTACTCAGCTTCCATTTACCTGTACTGTTGAGCTTGCTTTCATTTCAACTCCTTTTAAAGGACATTTTCAGAAGAGATCAATATAGTCTTTTTTAAAATCTCTAAATGCTCTACATTTTTTTCTCATCTGTGAAGGAGTTTAGAATTTTGGCAGATATGCAATTTCTGGTTGCTTTTTT
>PVHP010009725.1:0-49912 GCA_004024765.1 Zapus hudsonius | reverse complement strand
TTACTATATATATGTGTATGTGTGTGATGTGTATATATGTATGTGTATGTGTGTACATGGTTTACTGTATTTGTTGTTTAGTGATTACTGTATATTTGTATATATGTGCATGTGTGTGTGATGTGTATATATGTATGTGTATGTGTGTACATGGTTTACTGTACTTGTTAATGATTACTATATATGTGTATGTGTGTATGTATGTGTATGTGTGTACATGGTGTGTGTGGGCATGCCACCATATGCATGTGGAGGTCAGAGGACAGCCTCAGCATGACCATCCTCATTCTCCATCTCATTTCAGACAGTCTTTCTTGCTTGTCCCTGCAAATGCCAGGCTAGCTGGCCCAGAAGCTTCAGGATTCTGAGTTCAGCTTTCTATTGCCTTATTGGGGGTTAGAGATACATGCACTGCTTGTATCCTGCTTTGCGTAGACTCTAGAGACCTGAACTCTGGTCATCAGGGTTGCAGAACAAGCACTTTTATAACTACCGAGCCATCTCCCAAGACCCATGATTACTGTATTTTAACCAAATGATATTGTTTTTCCATTTACATTGGTGATATGCAAATTTCTTTTTTTTAAAGGACTTAAGTTTAAAAGGCGAGGTAATAAGAAAAATCTGTGCCTAATAATATTAGTACAGGGATGTGACAAAAATAAAAACAGCATCATAGAAAAGACAAAATTGGGGAATTCCATGCATCTGTGTGCTAATTGGATGGGCAGATTGGGCAGGAGAGGCTGACAATATTTCTGTTTTGATTTTCATTCAGGTAATAGCAGTTATCTTTGTTCACCCTGATGGTTAGTCTCAAAGCCCTCCGAGGTGGAGTGGGCAGCACTGTGGGGTGGGAACCACATGAATGAATTAATAGCTCCATATCCCAGGAACCACCCCCTGGGCCAGTCTGATGATAAGAGTGACAGGAGACCCCCTGCAGAAGAGCAGATGGTTGCTCTATGTGACACCATTGCAGCTTAACTCCGGTCCCACCTCAGCTGCACTCCTGCGACAGCCCCTCCACGCTGCCATCTGCACCCTCCTTCCCTGCGGGCATCCTTAACCTCTCCTCCTGCTTTAGCCTGCTCCCACAGCATCTGGTGTTACCTGCTGGCCTGCTGTGAAACAGAGACTGTTGGGAACACTTTTCTGACTGGTTTCACTTCACCATTGACCTTTGGCTTTTGTGAGGACCTGCACACAAGCATTGGATGAATCTGAGACTCTGGGATTTTCATGGAGGAGGGCGGTACTTAAAGGAGCACATCATTCTTTAAAGTGGGATAGGTCTTTTCTGACAGGATAAAGAAAAAAGTCTATCGTGCTTGCTGTCTATATATATATATTATATATATATTGACTTTCTTCTAGCAGTGTATATAGTATTTTGTAGAGTGGCTAACTTTCCAAGTTTGCCAGGGACCAGTTCTGTTTTAAATATATTTATTTATTTATTTATTTATGAGAGACAGAATTGGCATGCCAGGGTCTTCTGCTGCTGCAAATACTAATTTCAGATGCATGAGCCACTTTGTATATCTGGCTGTATGTGGGTACTAGGAAGTTGAACTCTAGGCCATCAGGCTTGGCTTTGCAAGTAAGTGCCTTTAACCTCTGAGCCATTTCTCCAGCCCTACCATCCCTATTTTAAAACCGAAAACCTCACACACTAGGTCCACCCTGTCTCAGGCAAACTGCAATGGTTAACCTCAGATCTAGGGATGCCTAGGTCCAGGACCCATTTCAGGGTGGTGCTTCTCTTTGACACTAGAGAATGCTTGCCTGCTTGTGTCCCCAGATCTGTGTTTAGACAGAGCCAAAGAGAAATAATGGTTTCCTCATTCAAATTCGCCACAGTGAAAATATTAAAACTGTGCTGTTATTATTAATAGGAGTTATGTAATACAGTGAGAGAAGGGTTTGTGGCATCAGCAGTGGCTTCCATTGAGCTGATCCAGGAAAACCTGCAAAGATGCATTCTTTCAGGCATGTTTATCAAACCTCTTGTGCCCATAGTGAAATGCCAGACACGGTCAGCTTCTTACAGGTGGCATGGAGCCCATGACCCATGATTTGCCCATCTGCAGAACAGGCTGTGCTTATCCAAAATATTTTGGATTTGCATGGTATGTAGCCTTAAAGCAATGCTAGCTTTTTTGATAAATGCCTCTTAAGTGTACAATCATTCAACACAGTAGAAGTTTTGACGTAGACCCCAAGCAGATGTTTCTGATTGACAGGTGATTCTTCTCCAGTCAGTGACTATAGTCTGAGGCTTTATCCATTTTGCAACAACCTTAACATAATGGCTTCTGGGGTTGTCTAGGTCATCTGCTCTGAGCTAATGCATGTATAAACAATATGGAGTAACGGATGGGAGGGCTGAGGAAGAGGAACTTGAACTTGGCCCACACCACCCATACACATTCATTGGTTTTCTCAGTCCTAGGCCACATCTAACTGCCAGGTGGCTTGAGAACCAGAATCTAGATGGTGCCCAGGAAGAAGAGGAAATGGGTTGGAGGAAGACAGCAGCATATTCTGTGTTGTGTTGTCTCTGGTGACCCCATTCCAAATGCATGCATCCTTAGGAGACAGGCAACAGCTGCGTTGCCTTTAGGATTTTTTCTTCAGCATTCTTCTGCTGCTTTGATAGGACAATGTCAAGGTCACCATGTAAGAAATTCACATGGAATGGAACGCGTGCACATACACACACATTCATTTATTTATTGGTGTGATCATCTTTGGAAAATAGCATCTTTAGCGTCATCCACTTTTGTCCAGCTGAAGAAAGTAAGTACAAATGCATTGGTGAGGTGATAATGACAGAAAGTCACAAAGCCAGGATTCAAATCCATGGTGCTTGGATCCCAAGTTCATTCAGACAAGACTGGAGACTGTTTAAGAGCTGAACTTGCATTCTAGGCTTTGGGAAATAGATTTCCTAAAGATCAGAGGAGAGATGGGCCAGATGTCCTGGTCAGGGACTTTCAAAGCACTGGTGTCTCTAGAGGGTTGGGATGTTCTCAGAAATGTCACTGGTAATCCACAATTACAAGTGTTTCTGATGCAGCCGAAAAGGTGGGGGAGGGAAGGAGCCAATAAACCCAGAGGCTGCACAGGAAATTCTCTGATTTTATAAGGGCAGGGACAAAAATGGGAAGGAAAAGTGCTTAACCAAGGACAAATAGAAACCAGCAGCCGAGAATTGTAGGAATAGCAGCAGGAAACGTCGACGCCCCAAAAGATCTGAAGGAGAATGTTCCGGAAACCAAGGAAGGGCTAGATCTGCTGTTTTGGGTCAAGTGCAATATTTATGAGTTAGGAAAGGAAGGGGCTTTGGGAAGAGAATGACCTTGAAAATAAATCAGCCTCTGGAACGCAGGAATGGATCAATACGTTTTGGCCGAATGCATGAATGAACAACCAGTTTTGTTCAGGAGGGAATTGAAATTGATGCCAAAAGACTGGAGTAAGAAATCATCGATTTCTTCCAAAGCAGCACTCCCCAGCCGTGTGGTGTGGGGGTCCAGAGCACGATCTCAAAGGAAGCAGAGGTGCAGAGAGGGGTTGGGCAGCAGCCTCCTCTCCTGTCCAGAGGAATAATGGATGAGTCATAGGAGGTACCTGACAAATATTAACTAGGACCTCTCCTCCATCGAAGAATTGGACCAGGAATTTGGGCTTGGATTATTCTTTGGTGTGAAATGGTTAAAGTAGAAAACAGAACATTTGTCCTAAAGTCATATTTCGTTTTAGTTGAATTTTTAAAATTTTCTAGCTGTATATCTTCTTGCTAGGGTAAAAAAAAAAAATCCGTAGCTGAATTCCTTGTTAGAAAGTTACAACTAAATGTTAACTCTCCCTCCATCTCCTTTGGGTTGAGTGTATCCTCAGTCTCCTTGGGGTTGAATGTACCCTCAGTCTCCTTGGGGTTGAGTGTACCTTCCTGAGCTCCGTCCATGTGTGCTGGGAACTGTGCTAGGTCACTGAGCGAGCTGGGCTGAAGTGTTCACATTCAGGAAGGGGAACATGTGACAGAGAAGTAAGTGATCCAGGAAGAGTCTGGATGTTAGGTGGTGGCAGAAGGTGGAGGATATGACAATGGGATGGGAAGGAGGTTGTAATTTAAAATAAGGTGTTCAAGAAGTATTTGAGGTAGGAAGCCATAAGGATCTCTGATATGAAAACTCCCCAGGTAGGTGCGACATTTAGTTCTAAAGTGGAACCTGTTCACCATCTTTGAGAAACAACAAGGAAATCAACATGGCAGGGGGGGGTGCGCAAGGACAGAGAAGCTCAGTCAGGAATAAAGATCACCATTTCGTGTATTTGTAGGCAGTGTGAGGTGGAAAGCCGCTGGAGAAAGAGTGACACGAACTGACATCCATCTCTGAGGGTCTCCTTGGACATCGTAGTGGAGGCATTTGGCAGGATGCTCCATGTTGGTCTGTCTTTCAGGGGAGGAACCATTAGATTTTGTATGCTATCAGTAAACCACAGTGCTTAACGTCAGGGATTAGACAAGACCTGCCAAAGAGACGTGAGAGCTGAGAAGCGCCCACGGAAGCTGCTGTTGTGTGACTTCTTGCAGGAGACAATTCACCCCAGATCGAGGACACTGGCTGACCGAAGTTAGGATTCTGTCCAGGTCTAGCTCTGTGAACTAATGAGTTCAGTGGGATTACTTAAAGTAGTGTGGGTGACTCAAAAAAAAAAAAAAACCCACCTTTGGGAAGTCCTCCAGGCCATTTATGGGCAGCTATACCACTGAGAAGTCCATCTGTACATTACCTTATTCATAACCTCAAGAAGGGAAGGGATCACGTGAGGATCTCATGAAGACCCATGAGCTTCGTGGGCCTGGGCCCTCCCTCCACAAGGAAATGTATGGTCACACCCGCTCTCATTCAAGACAGCAATGATCACGTCCAGACTGGAGGAAACAGCTACAGAACAGCTGCGAACATCCAGAAAGACTCTGGTGTAGAGACAGCTGCAGTTCCCCCACTTCTGCTGCCTTCACTCTAGAAGATGTCACTATTGGAACACTAGTTGACATCATTTAAATGCAGTGACCAGTCATGGGATACATTCAAGATGCATATTATACATGCACACCTATTGTAGCCCTCGGTAAGACAAGCTGTGACTCTGAGCAGGGCCAGGTGTGCGGATGTAGCTGACAAGACCAAGAAGTGATCAGATTCTCAACACAGGTAGTTGCAGGTGAAGTCCAAGCTTGTTCCTGGAGCCAGAAGCTATTGTTGGCAAAGGCTGTGCTTTGTACAATAAGGCACTTTGGGTCACAGCCAGCTTCAGGTTTGTGCTGAAGAGTCCCTCTTGCCAATTCCCAGATGGTGGGATGCTTACTACCTTGGTAAGCCTGCCCTCTGGGTGGGATGCGATTGGATTAAAGCCCTGATTTGTAGTGTTTACTTCCTCTGGCTGATTTCAAGTTCCCAATGGATTAAACACTGATTCACAAAAGTCCCGTGATCATCTTGAAGCCTTAACAGCTGGCTCTGGCACTCCAGCCCATGTCTCTCCCTCCCAACAGCCAGGCTAAATGTTCATGGCCCTGATTCCTGTGGCTTCTCGGCTTTTCTCTGCTCTTTCCATCCATGCCTCTGCTCCCAAGTGAAGATGGCTAGAAGCCCAGGATAATGACATTTATCTCTGGTGTTTTCCTCTGTTATGTCTTTTAGCCCTGACCTGAAGAAGACAACAGCAAGTGTGTGTCATACAGAATAGCTGTCCCTGTGGTTTCCTCCTGTAGTGTATGTAACAGGGTGAGCTGAGGATTAGAATTTAGATAATGCCCAGCAAAAATTCCAATGCACCCCCAAATTTAAGGAGTACCCAAATTCTTATCTACAAAATTAAAGAATTAAAATCATAGACAACAAGATATTATAGGTACAGTAGGAGACTTTATTATTTAAGGGAACATGGGGAGTTACAGAGTTCTCCAGCCACCAGTGTGGGGAGAATATATGGGAGAGATTTTAATAAATCTGTGCTGTTCAGCCAACCAAGCAGAGAAGAAAAGGTATCAGAAGGAAAGGTTTATGTGGAAAAGAATCCTGAGCCCCCACCACCCCAGCCTAAAAGCTGGGGTGAGGGGCTTTACTTGGAAAAAAAATGAAGTCCTTCTTCTAGGACGCCATGTGGAAAAGAGAACTGGCCTTTGTCCTAGGGAAGCTTTTTAAAAGTTCCCCCAGGTAAGTCAGAGAGACGGCTGATTGGTCTATACCTGACCAATCAGTTTTTGCACCTAGGTTTGGGCTCTGGCTAGAGACACCCCCCCATCCAAGGGGAGGGGGTCTATGGAGCTTGTCTGAACCTTTGCAGTAGGAATCTTGTTTTCATTTGGGGTGGGCCATATACCTTCTGTCATGGTTTGATCCAGGTGTCCCCCACAAACAAATGAATGTGTTCTGATTGATAGATCCTCAGCTGATGGCAGTTTGGGTTTTACAACCTCGCTAGAGCTGTGTTGTTGGGGACGGACTTATGGGGTTATAAGCCAGCTTCCCCTTGCCAGTGTTTGGCACACCTTCCTGCGGCTGTTTCCAGTGCTATGGTGGAGGTGATGTCCACCCCTCTGCTCATGCCATCATTTTCCCTGACAGGATGGAGTCTCCCCTGGAGTTTGTAAGCCAAATAAACCCATTCCTCCACAAGCCGCTTTTGCTTGGGTTCTTTCTGTGCAGCAACTAGAAAGCTGACTGCAACACCTTCCATAGGAGACTCTGCATTAAATTATTTTGATTCCTTCTGTAGGGGAGGATGGATGGGCCGAATTTGATGTTCATGAAAGAAAGGACACAAATATGTCTTCCAGGGACTTAGACCAGAGTTGACAAAAGAAGGAAAAAGACCTGGGAAAGGTCAATGTTAATATTATTCCATTATGCAAATGTTCCATGCAAATGAGAGACACGGAGGGTGGCTGCTACCGGGTTCAGAGTGGTCAGTTTGGTAGGTTTTCACAGAGATGTGTCTGGAATCTGCCTGAGGCATAAGCTGAGTGCCCTTCAAAGTCTGGGGCTAGAATTCTGTTTATTTCCTCATTTTCATCTACCACTTTGTATCCAAGAAAATACCATTCAACACACCTTAATGACCAGCAAAAATGCCATGGACCTCAACCAGGGTCTTACCTTGAAACAGACAGATCCATATCCTTATGTTCCCTCGCCCCCATCCCAAATTCCATCCACTTCTTAAAGTCCTATATGAGAAATTCAACATCCTTTGGGAGTCATTTCTACTGAGATGTTGGAAAGGGACAATTGTGATGATTCACCATTCTTAGAGTCTAGTGGCCTTTTAAAAATAATATCTTTATTATGAGTAAGTATATACACTGTACAAGCAAATCTTGAGAAGGTGTTCTCATTTCCCTCCTCTCTGACCCCTACCCACTGGGGTTCTTCCTCGGTGCACATACTGGATCTGTCCATAGGTCAGATGGCCTTTCCCACATGTATAAACATAGTGGGAGAATGGCTCAAGACTGGCTAGTCCTTCGGGGGTGTCCCTGCAGCCTCTCTGCGCATGCTCCTGAACAGAGCAGGCACAAGGCAGCATAGGTGGGTCACATGGCTGGCAGAAGAAACTAGACATCTGTACCAAAAGTACCAACCCATGCTGAGTTCTGGGGCAGGAGGCATGTTGTGGTCAGTGGGGACATGAATGTCCAAAGTCACCATTGTTGCATATGAAATGGTGATCTACAGGGAAATAGACAAGCCAGACGACATCCAGACAGTGAGGCTGTTCTTGCTGGTGACATTTGTGCTGCATTCTTTCTCCCTCCAGCAAGCCTTGCGACATCACGGGCTGGAGACTGATTGGGAGCCCCAGGAGGCAGCAAATACAAATCGATCTCCAGACCCTCCAGTTCCCCTGAAACTCCCACTTGCTAAACAGTGACTACCAGCCAAGAGCAGCAATTTCCACAGCTCCAGTGAGTCTTACCTCTTGGAAAAGGCTACGAAGCCACACGGCTCAGGAAGCCCAACATGGGTTTGAGCTATTTTGCATGCAGTACCAGAGGGACTACTCAGAAGTTCCAGATGTGTAGCAGCTGGAGAAAATGTGTATCCAAAAATCTTCACCACACCTTGGGACAGGGAAGTGTTGCAAGCTACTGAAAACATGCTGCTTCTCTCTCTCTCTTTCTCTCTCTCTCTCTCTCTCTCTCTCTGGCTCTCTCCATCACACACTCTCTCTCTCCTTCCTTCTTTCCTTTTAGTAAAAAGGCTTATCTGAACCTCTGGACTTACTTGTTTAGAAAGAAAGTAAAAGAAGAAAGAAAGGTAAAGAAAGAAAGAAAAGTAAAGAAAGAAAGAAAAGTAAAAAAAAAAAAGAGAAAAAAAGCCTTTGGCACTGACTGGCTGTTTTATTTTTCTCAATTTTCTTGTCAACTGAATCATGACAAAAAAATGTCAATTTCAATCAATTTCAATTCCACAGAACAGAAAAATAGAGAATTTATAGGCAGTCATTGGAAACAAAGGAACCATCTGGTTTTTTAAGTATAATTTTTCTCTGCAATAGTTCTAAGTAATAAGATTGCTTATTTCCATCAGTGTACCACTGAGAGGATTCTTATTTTTCCACAGAGCTGCACAGCCCAACTCAGGTGGGTTTCTTAGAAAAGCTCCCTCCTACCCCTTCCTCCAGCAGGGTGAGTGGGCTTCCCCTCCCAAGGCTCATGGAGTGACCAGAACCTCTGCCCCTTTAAGTGCAGAGGGCTTAGCGATCATGGGAAGCAGCCTGGGTGTCTCATGGAGGTCATCCAACCCTGGTTATTCTGGTTCATTTGTCATGTTGGTGACAATTCTCACTTTCGCCCAGAAGTCTCTAGAGAGGGTTTACGACATTGTGACTAAAACTCAGCCATGCACTGGTAGTGTCTGTAGATGGACCATGGCCTCCTCTATAAGAAGGGGTAATCGCATATAGCCCCTGCCATAGCCACCAGCCGCTGGGGTCTCCTTCCTGTTGATATTGTGTCCACAGACTGACAACCTAGTCCCTCTCAAAGACTATGTTGCCTTCACCTCAAAGGCTCTGAGAGGGGCTGGAGAGATGACTCTGGTTAAGGAGCTTGCCTGCAAAGCCTAATGACCCAAGTTCAATTCCCCAGTGCCCACCTAAACCAGATGCACGAAGTGGTGCATGCATCTGGAGTCTGTTTGCAGTGGCTGGAGGCCATTCTCTCTGTCTATCTCTCTTCTATATCTCTCGGCTTGCAAGTAAATATATAAATAAAATATTTTAAAAGGCTTTGGGGAACTCAGATAAAGCTTCAGCTCAGAGACACCCCTGCTTCAGCAATTCCCCTGCCTCAGCATTCCCCTGTCATAACAGCTTTCCTTCTAGGCCCTGCTCTTCCCACTGTCCCTCTTTCTCACTCAATCATGAACTTGATAACACATAAAAATATAACTCTCTCCTCAAAGAGAATAAGAGATGATAGTTTATCCAGGCACCAAATATGAGTGACCATGGCCTGAGAACGCAGATTAAGGTTACTACAAATTCCATGGTCCCACATGACAGTTTCATGAAGTTTATATAATGACAGAACAGTCATGAACCAAAACACTTTTCAAGTGAGTTGGTGGGAATACCAGGTAGATAGGTTACAAGCAAAGCGGAGGAATTTCATCTTCGGCTTCAGATGCTGATGACATGCTTAGCTTTTAGGTGGAAGCCAGGCGGTCTGTCCGTATATTCCAGAGGCTTTATCTGATAGTCACAGGATGCTAAGTCAGACACAGAAGAGGGCAACAGATGGCCAGGAAGGGGCTGAGATAGCACAAGATACCTTGACTCTACAGCTACAACCCTTCACTTCTCCACAGTCCCTGAAGTCCTAATCAGCCTTGAATGTCTTATAACACAGGTGTGGTTTATTTCTAGGAACTTTTAGTTCACATGTCAAACGCATTCCCCTTCCCACCCATGACAAAACCGTGGCCCTCAGCCCCCTCTACCGAAGGCTCTGGTGATGGGTGGAATCCCTACAGGAAAGAGCACAGCAGAGACCCATTTGTCTTTTTTCAGGCCCTCAGCCACCAGCTGTGTTGCTAGATCTGTTTTTGCATCCAGGAACCCATCTTTTTTTGGAAAATATGTTTTCTTTATTTATTTGAGAGACCGAGTGAAAGAGGCAGACAGCAAGTGAGAGAGAGCTTGGGCCCGCCAGAACCTGAGCACCGCAAACAAACTCCAGACGCATGTGCCACTTTGTGCAACTAGCTTTGTGTGGGCACTGGGGAATCAAATCAGGGCTGTCAGGCTTTACAAGCAAGTGCATTTAACCACTGAGACATCTCTCCAGCCCATAGGAACCCATCTTTTAAAAATTATTATTAGTTTTTAAGTTAACATACAAAGTAAAGAATTTCATTATATAATTTTCAGCTTAGCTCCCCCAGCTTCTCTCTGTTTCTCCATCCCTGTCAGCCAGACTGCTTGAAATCACATCCCTCCCACTTTATTTTGCTTCCCAGCATTCTATCCTAAAACTTCCCAGGCAGACAATGCTCAGGGGGCCTCTCCTCCCTCCACCAAATGGTCCATGAGACCAACAAGGATGTTTTCATCTTCAAGGATAAAAGAAAGCAGCAACGGTCTGCAGCAAAGGGGAATTATGTCATTCTTCTACAAGGCACCAATGGACATGGTCAATAGTTTGGGTATTAGCTTTAGGTCTCAATAAACCACATTATAATATTTCAGTCTTGGATCATGGATGCACTTTGTTGTGCTGTGATTTAGGCTTGAAAGGTAAGTGTAGGTTCAGCTAAGTGTAGGTTCATGTATTAAATGTCTATTATGGGGACTGGAGAGATTGCTCAGTGGTTAAGGCACTTGCCTGCAGAGCCTAACCACCGGGGTTTGATTCCTTAGAACTGACATAAAGCCAGAAGCACAAAGTGGTGCATGCATCTGGAATTTGTTTATAGAGGCTACAGACCCTGGTATACCAAGGAGCACTTAGGCCTTAGACAACCATTTCTATGGAGCAGCTAAGATGGTCTTGGAGACAGTATGGAGAATTGACTGTGTAAGAGGCCAGTAGAATTTTATTGTGTATTTGAAATTCCTCTAGGCTTTACATCCATGTCTTCTAGAACCCTGCAGTTCTTTCATTTCTTATCTTAAAAGGAATGAAGTGTAATTACTGGTTAGTGACAAAGGAACCAACCTAAAATTTCAGGTCTGATCTGACCAACATATGGTCTAGATAAGAGCTTTTCAGACTTGGACATGCGCTTGGACTCTGTCTCCATGGAGGGGCTGCATCTCTGATAAGCTCTGGCAGATGCAGAAGCTTCTGGGATGGGGACCACTCTGTGTGGTGAGGCTCAGTGATCCGGTGGGGTGTCTCATACCTGTAATTCTGAGCATGATGGAAGGGTCAAGGACAACAGAGCACACAGATGAGGACAGGAGCCATCCATCGGTGACCAGGAGGGCAATAGCCTTTCTTACCCTCTGCTCTTCCTAGTTCGTGTTTCCACAACTGGGTCTGAGCTGCTCATGTCCATTTCTTCCCTCAGCAGAAACGCCTGTGTTATGGAATATTCTCCCCTTCCTGGGCTGCAGCCACTTCTCCAAGACCACTTCCAGCTGGTGCTTCTGGAACCAAAGTTCCATGGACTTAGAGTAGGGGAAGAATTACTCCACTCTTTTTATGGAGAAATAATATATTTTTTGGTTTTTTTTCCAAGGTAAGGTCTCTCTCTAGCCCAGGCTGACCTGGAATTCACTATGTAGTCTAAGGCTGGCCTTGAACTCGTGATGATCCTCCTGCCTCTGCCTCCTGACTGCTGGGATTAAAGGTGTGTGTCACCATGCCCAGCCAGAGAAATAATGTGGTTAAGGGAGGGCTGAATTAGTTCCTTATTTATCCTTCATCACAAGTTTCCATGAAGTCCCCTATGCCCATTTTCAGATGAGGAAACTGAGATTCAGGGGCAGGTTAAGTAATAACCCCAAGGTCTGCCTGAACTGAGTGCTGAGTTCCTGCCACCATGTCTCGCTGGCATATAATTTCATGGTTTTTCAAGTGCTCAGGGCTTGCTTGCCTTCCCCACACCTGGAAAGCCGTACAGTTTGCCCCTTCTACCAACCAAGGGACCTAAAATTACTATAGATGGGATGGAAAAGCAAAGTTGGATTGGCTCTAATAGAAAGTTGAATTTTAAGGATTAAGAAAAAAATATTAAGTATCCAGTAAAATGACTACAAGTAGATAAATATCAACGTGCCTTTAGACTTCATTGCATGAAACAAAGTAATTAAATAATACTGAAATAAGTTAAAAGGGAAAAATTATGAACCACTGATTCATATTTAATATTTATGGAACACTTGTTTGTTCAGCCATGTTAATGCTTATGCATAAAAACACAAATTATCAGATATTCTACACAGGAAATTCAACTACCAAGATACACTGCCCCCCCTCAAAATTACTTAATGAAGAGTACTAGTCAATTACTACAATTGATATACGAGATAGAATAACTTAAAAATGCAAAAGAAATTGGTTTAAGTGTATGACTGTTAAACCATGAAATTGATTAAATGTAAATCTGAATCATTATTACTAATTTGACTACGTGAAATAATATAAACTGATATTTTGATTTTGAATATTATAAGTATTGAACAAAAAGATACATATTAACAAGTAATAGCAAAATCCAAGTCAAAAATTCCCTACTAGATGAATCACATCTGGAGATGGTTGAAAGAGAATTTTAATAATGTACTAAATTCCATGTCTTACATAAGAGAAAAGTATTTCATCTATGCTGTTGGTGGGATAAGGAAAAATAAATTCAAATTAATGATCTCAGTAGCATAGTAAAGAAGGAATACATTATATCTACTTTCCAGGCTGTTAGAAGGAAGAAAAGGTCAGAAAATGTACCTCATGGTGTATAGTCATTACCCTGAAATGATGGAACCATGTGGATTTTATTGTCTACTTTTTACCTGTTTACATTGTCCAAATTAATATATATATATTTGTGTGTGTATTTATTAATTTGCAAACAGAGAGAGAATGAGAATGAACACACCAGGGCCTCTAGCCACTACAAATGAACTCCAGATACAAGTGCCACTTTGTACATCTGGCTTTATGTGGGCACTGGAGAATCGAACTCTGGTCCTTAGATTTCGCAGGTGAGTGCCTTAACCACTGATCCATCTCTCCAGCCCCCAACATTGTACAAATTTTGTATATGAAGCATGCCTTATTTTATAACACAAAAACAAAAGCTACAACATCTATTATAGGGGAAAATTTGCTCCTTTAAAAAATCATGTGCCCATCTAAGAAGCCAACTTTATCCATTTCATCACACCAAATAGCCAACCTAACTAGATTTTCCCCTCTTTAATCATCTGTAGTCCCTGAACGGAAGTGAGCCATTTCAAAGCCTTAAGTGTGGGAATGGAGAATTTATATATAATTGATATATCTGGAACCTTCTATACCAGGCGACTTTTGCTTTTGCAAACAGCATCAGATGAAGGGAGAAGTCAGTGATCTTAGAGTGACAGGGTCACTCAACCACCTGGGCACAACCTCTTCCTTTCTAGCTCCTTGAAAGGCACAACTATCATCACCACCACCATCATCTCCATCTTTTAAGGAACACCTCATGGGTTCTACCAGGCTGGGTATCTGATACCTTACATGCAAATTTGCATATTAATTCTCATTATTTATGAGGTGAGAATCCTTGCCCCTTTGCCACAGAGAGCCAGGCTCAGTGCAGTTGAAATGTCTGCCCGATGATTGATGGTGACCCAACATAGCTTTTACAGTTACAAATTTAAAAAATTACAAATTTGTGGGGCTGGGGAAATGGCTCAGCAGATTAAAGAATTTGCTGGCCAAGTCTGAATACTTGAGTTTGGATTCCCAGATCCCATGTAGAACCAGACGCTGAGTCCTAATGACGGAACACATACTTCCCATAGGGTGTCTCTCTTACCCATCTCCCCAGCCACAAAAATGAAGTTAAACCATGTGGCATGGACAGAGACCAGCTCTGTGCAGAGCAACGTATCTAAGCACCTGTGGTGGCGGACTACTTGAACTGCGGTCAGATCCAGGGAGACTTGCGCTTCAAGTGCTCACAGCACATCGAACCATGACAATTTTGAAGACTTAGGGGGAAAAGAACACAAGAGCTCTTAAGTGGATCACATATTACAATTTTATCTCAAGGATGCTAAGTGAAACTAGAATATATTTGGTGAAATAAATATGTTGCTTAAAAGTAGTTTCATCTGTTTTCTTTAGTACCTTATTAGTGTGATTATTCTAAACGTTAACATTTTGCATGTGGCTTGTATCAATCATATGTCTACTTTACAGAGCTGGGTTTGTTAGTGGTGCAGTGACCAGCACATATAAACAATCCCTTCTCTCCATTCCTCTCTCCCTCCCTCTCTTCCTATTTCCTCCTTCCTTTCCTCTCTCCCTCCCCTTCTCTCTAGAAACAAATACCTTTCAGTAACTACATTGTTTTGTGAATGGACACCCAAGTAGTTAATCTTCCATTCTCAATAAAATAGATGCTTTTCATAATATCAAATCATCAAATTGCTTTAGTTTGCCTGGAACTATATTAAAGTCAATGATATGTAGTCCATTAGCTGTACCAAGCTCTTGGCCTCCCGGGGAGAAACAGAAACTGCATAAATGAGGTTTCTTCTACATTAAGCAGCAAATAAATGAAGCCCTTTGAAGAAACCACCTACGAGAAGTCCTGGAATTGTAATTACCCAACCCTCCAATTTGGCAAACAGAGGTTTTCTTGCAACATTACCATCTTCCAAGTAATGATTCCTCCTGGTAGGAGCAGGCGAGGCTGTGGGCTGCCTGGGTCCGAGACAAAGACAGCACTGATCTGGACGTGAGCTGCTGCTTACGGAAATTCCCAGTGTCATCTTGGCTGGAGCCAGGACTTGTTCTTGGACGCTATCAGCTCAGCCATAAACCTTTCTGTATCTGCATGTGGAGCAATCAATTTACTTATTTTTGATAGTTGCTTCTATTGCCCTTATTTCTTTTTTAAAATTTATTTGTGTGTGTGTGTGTGTAGTAGGTGTGACATGGCGTGTGTGCATGGTGTATGCACACAGGCAAGACCAGAGGAGAATGTCAGGGGTCTTCCTCTGTTGCTCATCTACCTGTTTCTTTGAGACCGAGTCCCTCACTGATTCCAAAGCTTGCCCATAGGACTGGGGTTACAGATGTGCGTGGCCATGCCCAGCTGTTTACATGGGTTCTGAGGAATAGAACTCAGCAATCTCTGGCTCTCCTGTTTGTGCAAGAAGTGCTGTTGACTGCTGAGCTATCTCTCTAAGTCCTGCCCTCTTATTTCTTGGAGTAGAATTGAATCTGAAAATGCAGAAATGATTAACTATATAGCATTCAGGTGACAAGAACTTTGGAGCCACAAGGACCCATGCTCCGATCATTCCCACGGACCAGGACATCAAGAAGAGTCCTCTGCTTACCATTCCTGCTCTCTGGCCAGTCACTGCCATGGCTTCCTTCTCTTTCTTTTCATTCCCCTCCTCCAGGATCCTCAGTGGTTTTCAAGGGGTCCCCCTCCACCAAAATTGACTTTCTTTTATTCAGTTAATAATCAGTAGGGAGAGGGTCTCCATGATATCCACGATCTCCAGCATTGCATAAACCAGGGTAGGGTGATGCAGGACTGAATGCCAGCACAGGGAAGGCAAAGGCAGGGGGAATCAGAGGTTCAAGCTCATCCTTGGCTGCATAGTTAGTTCAGGGCCAGCCTAAGATGCGTGAGACCCTGTCTTTAAAAAAAATACAGCCCAGGCTTCAAATTTGTATTTAGGAGCTTAGAGTCTAAAAGAATAGCTCTAGTACTCAGTTAGCTATGGCTTCTCCTTCTTCCTTTTCTTCCCCCTTCTCCTCCTCTTTCTTCTCCCTTCTCTCTCTTCTTCTCTCTCTCCCCCTCCTCCTCTCTCTTATCTTCTTCCTCCTCCTCTTTCGCCTAGAAAATTCTCTAGAGACTAAGGAAGCAGGACAAGGAAGTTGAAGAAGGTAAGTGAAGGTCTGACCTCTGGCCATGCCCCAGCCTCAAGCCAACCCCACCACACAGAGCCTATAGGGGAACCGTGACCTCAGAATCGACTCTACTTGAAGCAGAAGGACTGAACTTTTGTACTGTCATCACGGTCATTGCACAAGGGCCAGCCTAGGTGAGGTGAGCTCTGCCATTCCTAGAGCCAGGGGTAGGCACATGAAGCAAGAGAGATTTCGGGACCTAGGTATGGCAATGCTGTGCCTGCCACACCATCCTTTGAACCTGGGCAGAAGGTGACATCTTCTGCAATTCCATTTGTCCAACTTCCAGGGGTCCTTCCCTGAGGTCTGAGTTGGGGTGAGTGATAGACATTTTCTGCTTCTGGTCACCCAATCTCTAGCTGCCATTTAATCATAGTAATTTAATGACTAAGGCAATGGTCATTTTAAGAAATTCCCATCATGCATCATTCAGCAGAGACGGCTGAACAGACCCATGGACTATGGGCAGGTTGGTGTGTGTGAGTGAGGGTTAGGCAATCAGCAGGTCCTCTCCCCCTGGCTCAAGTGATGTCTCCAGGGATGCTACGTTGGAAGCAGGAGCTTCTATGGTAATGTGTAAGCAGAAAGGTATTCAATGCAGGCCAGTGGGTACCCATGAGGGTCCTGCAATGACTGAAGGAGCTGGCTCACAATGGGTGTGATGGATGGATGTGAAAATGTCAACCTTACAGGATTGAGAATCACCATGGAAACAAACCTCTATGCATCTGTGAGGGAGTTTCTTGGTTAAGTTAATTAAGTGGTAAGACCCACTCTCACTGTGAGTGGCAGCCTTCCATGGGCCAGGTTCTCGGACTGAAAAAAAAAAGGAGCTAGTTGAACAGCTGTGTTCATTGCTCTCTGCTTCCTGATTGCAGATGCAATGGGACCAGCTGCCTCCAGCTGCCTCCACCACGCCTCTCCCACCATGGTGGACTCTACTCTCCATCTGCGAACCAAAATAAACAATTTCTTCCTTAAGCTGCTTTTGCCAGCCATCTGTCACAGTAACAAGGAAACTAATTCATACAACAGGATTCTTGGAGAGTTATCCATAGCTTCCTGGGATCAAGCAAGAAGGTGGGAGTGAGCTGCCCCTGTGGGAACTGCTGCATTCAAGAACAGTCTCACCTGCCATCGTCCAGGTTCGGAGGTGTCTGAGCACATGCAGAGCTGGGCTGGAACGGTCACAGCTAAGGCAGCAAGAAAATGCTCTCCTCTCCCTGCTGCTTCCCAAACCTCATTCCAGAGCCACTGAGATGCAAAGCAAACCCTAGCTGAGAAGGCTAAGCAGGTAGCTTTCATCCTGACATCTTGGGAGCTCAGAGAAACCCCCTAGAACAAGGAGTCAGAATGGGCCCTGGGACCAGTTCACTATGTTTGTCACTCTAGATGGACACATAGTCCAACTCAGGTGACAAGTCTTAGTGTGACACTGGCTTGGTCAATGAAGGGGAGAGAAGCCCTTTCAACTTTCTTGTGGGTGTGGCCATGAGTTGGCCTGTGGCTGTGTGAAGCCACCTTGAAGTCCTAGATGGCCTGAGGCAGGACTGTAGAGTATCCGAGAATAACAGTACTGATGAGACTCTAGGGGCCTGGTCTTGATGATGCCTCTTAAAGGCTGTAGAGGAGAGGTGGAGGGTGACAGGGAAGGGAACTCCAGCCACCTGCCTCTTAGACTAGGCTTTTTCCCATCATGCAGCCCTGAGTCTCCACTTCAAACCTGTGTCCCCTGACCAGCAGTGTTCCTTTAAAGTGGTGGATTGGTCACCTCGCCAGCAGAGCTGCTTGCACAATGGCCTGAGCCGAAAAGCACTCAGAACACATTTTCCCGACAGACCTGGTGGAGCCTGGCTGGTGGGGAGTACAGAGCCAGCTTTGAAAACACCCTAGGGGCTCTCTTGGAGTGCCACAATGAAATGTGGCCACACCGGTTCAGGCTATTTTAAGCTTCGGAAACGGAGGGAGGTGTAGCGGGGTGAACCAGTGGGCTCCCAGGGCAGATGAGTTCCAGGCTAGCTCTCCACTGGGTGGCTCCAAGGTGACCTTGGACCCTTTGCCTAATGCTGGGACTTTGCTTTCCTTTGCCTTCATCCATTTGGAAGGATGGGTTGGAGCTAAAGTTGAAGGGATCCCTTGTCCAGAGGACTCGGTTTAAAGGAAAAAAAAAAAATGAGCAAAAATGTTGCCTGCCAAATCTTAAGCATTTTCCTTAAATTCACTTTCGACATTTATCTTATGTAATCCTCCACTACCCTTTGAGACACGTCCAACCATTGTTTCATTTGTCACAGGAAGAAACAGAAGCTCAGAGAAAGTGAGTAGCTTGCCCAAGGTCACCAGCAGAGCTGGGATCTGAAATCAGGTGGGAGGGCAATCGTGGGACACCGGCCTCCCCTTCGTAAAGTTAGGTGGGTGTGCACCCTGAACTACCACGTCACGTGATCTCAACACCCAGCACTAGTCAGAGCTCCCCTCTATGCAGATGGTGCATTTGATTCCTCCCAGCAGCTCCGGAAGTTCCATTTCATATGCCCCATTGTTCAGATTACCAAGAACTTAAGGACCCTGGCCAAGTTCCACAGAGCAGTGTGAGAACTGAACTCAGATCTCTCTCCATGACCTGGGTTCCTACCTTTAGATTGGGGATAAATCCTTCATTAAGGTTCTGAAGCAATTTCAGCGATTCACAGGACACCTAGTTCAATCCTCTCATCATTTTACACTGAGGAAACAGGTTCTCAAAGGTCAGATGGCTGGCCCGAGGTCACACAGCTAATGTGAAGCTGGGTTGAGCCCTGGCCTCTGTATGTAATCTTTGACTATGCGTTAGCAAACTTATTTCCTGTGGCCTTCCATTGGGTTTTAGGGGTTTCTGTCTTCATTTCTAGACAGTCATTCTTCTTTAGAGGCTTCCACCACTTTGTCCTTGGGTTTCTCCATCTCATCTCCACCTTATCTTCTGACAAGAGGTCAGTGATCTAGAACCCACAAAGAGATTGAGGCAGGGCTTTGCTGCAATGGATGCTTCTATGTGGAGAAATCTTCTTCCAAGACAAGACTTCCCATAATACACTATCGATCCCATAATCATTTACCACTGCAATAACACCCTAATACACTGTCCACACACATTCTGTCACCCATAATCCTTTGTCACTGATACCCTAAAGGCAGCTTCGTTCAGATGCCATAACACTCGGCTAGCTTCTTCTGCATAGTTTATTTCAGATACTTATTGGAGGTTGAGGTGGTGGTGGTAGGCAATGAGAAATAAAAGGTCTAGAATGTGGAATGGGTGGCATATGGGATGGTAATCCATAGTTTCTTATAGTTATGGGTTTATAAGAAAAAGGGTTGAGAGGGCTGAAGAGATGGCTTAGTTGTTAAGGCATTGCCTGCAATGCAGAAGGACACGAGTTCCATTCCCCAGTGCCCACATAAAGCTAGATGCACTAGAGGGCACGTGCATCTGGAATTCATTTGCAGTGGCTGGAAGCCCTGGTGCTCCTATTCTCTCTGTTTCTCTGTCTCTCTGTCTGTCTCTCTATCTCTCTCTCAAATAAATAAAATGTTTTTAAAAAAACTATAAAAAAAGAAAAGAAAAAGGATTGAGAACCTAGAAAAGTATATATTGTGGAATCCAGGAATCAATAGGCATTTGACTTTTCTTATATATTTTAGGTAATGCTATTTTAAATAGAACTAAAAGTATAGCCAAAAGTCACATTGTAGGCTCCTTTTTAAAATTCTCCTCCTTTAATTAAATCAATAAACATATACTGAGCTCTCGCTCTGTTTCAGACACAGTTGAAACCAGGTGCTACTTGGCACCTCAAATCTCAGAACTCAGCAGTCAGGAGGCTGAGGCAGGAGGATCACGAATTCCAGGCTAGCCTGAGGTACATGGTGACGCCCTGTCTCTAAACAAACAAAGCCATTTGCTGAACCAAACTGGGTTCCTGCCCTATCAGAGCCCAGAATCTAGTGAGAAAGAAATTTGCTCAGCTCTAAAATTACATACCATCACAGCTGAGTGGCAGGACATCACGGGGGACCACAGAGCCATGCACGTGTATGACCATCAGCTTTTCTGTGGCTGGGGACATAAGAAGTGTTTGGGTTTCATGGAGGCCTGATTGCAGTGCAGGTTTTCTAAGGCCACCCTAGGAGACGGTTCACTGAACCCCATGTCTCAGAAGCCTGTGGCTGGAGGAACTTTTGCTGAATATTGTCTGAGAGAGGAGATGCTGGGAAGGTGTGGCTGGCACTGGGGGACGTTGGCATTTTGGCTTCTGAAGAGTCCTGTGTGCTATGGAAAGGAATTTCTATTGTCTCGTGAAGGCCGAGGAGAGCTGCTGAAGAGGTTAAGCAGGAATGTGAGATGACTAGGTTTCTATTTTGGAAAGTTTGCTCTGGCTGAAGTGGACGTCGGTGAGGCCCCAGAACTAGGAAGCCCTGTAGGGAAGGGTTTGCAGCCATCAGAAGGGCCCGGGCTCCAACCACCTGCACTGAGACACTGAGGAGGAGAAAAGAAAAGAAGAAAGAATGACTGCTAGATTGGTGAAGAGAGGGCTTAGTGTCTGATATACTAAAAAAAGAGCAGAGGAGCTTTATAACAAATATATATATACATATATATATATAAAATGGTACATAGGAAGTTGGGGAAAGAGGTGAAAAAAAATACCCAGGTATCCCATCATCCTAGCACAACCAGTAAACCATTCATTTCCTTTCCATATTTCCATTCATTTGCAACACCAAGTTAATTTCTTAAGTGACTTTTTTCTTGAGTGTTGGATGACTAGCAAGCCACACTGTGTGCTTAGCAGGCCATACTGTGTGCTTCTTCCAGCCTATAAAGACTCATTTTAGGCCCATTGCTAGAGGCGCTCTCCTGAAGTCTTATTTTTAAGATCAAATTTCAGGTTTTTTTCTTTGCATATCTGTGTGTGATTTGTGTTTACATGGATGTGGGTGCACATCTGTATGCAGGCCAGAGGTTGAGGTCAGGTGTCTTATCCTATTCAGCTAGACTAATGAGCCGCAGGTGTGTGCTTCTGCACCCCAGCTTTTATGTGGGCACCACAGACCTGAACTCAGGCCCTCAAGCCTGCATGGCAAGCACTGTACTGACTGATCTATCTTCTCAAAACCAAATTTTTTGCACATCTAAGAGCTAGTCACTTGGTTGTGACCATTTTACAAAGTTTCATTCGTTCCATAACTTTTTTGTTTGTTTATTTGTTTGTTTTGAGGTAGGCTCTCTCTCTCTCTAGTCCAGGCTGACCTGGAATTCACTCTGTAGTCTCAGGGTGGCCTTGAACTCACAGCACCCTCCTACCTCTGCTTCCCAAGTGCTGGGATTAAAGGCGTGCGCCACCTCGTCCGGCTTCATTCCCAAACTTTTGCATCCAATTACTTGTTCTTTCTACCGTCCCACAGGCCATAAAAATGATCGAGAGGATGGAACTCCCGTGTCTTTGTGTCCTGGAAAACTCAGCCTGATCTGCCAAGAAATAACAGTGTTCAAATGAATCCTTCTGTGGCCAGTGAGGCCAACTCTTGGAGGAGTGAGTGGAGAGACATGCCATTTTTCATTCAGCTTTCAGGCGCTTACATGGTCAGAGTATTTGCTGAGCACTGTTCATCCTCCTGTGAGAGCCTGGAAAAGAAAAAGGGATTGAAAGACCCACAGAAAAGTTGTGCTGGCACTAGCTGCCCTCTTGGGTCAGAATGATTCATTATTGGCAAGCCCGAGTTTTCCATAGGCAAGAGGAAAAATTGCAGCCCATTTTGGGAAGGCATTAGGCAGAATTGGTCAGTCTTGGCTCAGGGAGCCATCCAGACAGTGGCCTTATTCTGTGTTATCAGGCTGGAGGGTGATTTTAAGAGAGAGAGAAAGAGAAGCTTGGCACAGGAACCGAATCCATTTGCTAAGCTGCAGCAGAGTTTCAATGGAGCATTGGCAAATCCGAGGCTCCTGGATTCACCCTCTGGACTTCCCGGGTGCCCATGGATGCAAGGAGCCTTCACTCTCTCGGGTATCTGCTGGGAAGAAATATGCTTATCAATGAAGCCAGTCCAGAGGGGAGTGAAAAGTGGCCGATGGCTAAGGAGGAATGGGTATGTGCTGTCTACTATAACAGTCCTTATCTGTCACATGCCCTTGTGTGAGGACTTCAGGATGGGGTCCAAAGGTATGTTCTCTGGGGCTGTGCCCAGGCTAATTTTACATGACAATGGTCGCTCTATGCTCTTTCACTGAGCTTTGGAATGAATGCCTTTGCTGGCCCCTGTGGCCTGGCCGCCAGACTTGGAAAAGTCTCCTCTTTGAACTTCCGGCTCAGCCCAGCAACAGGCCAGAGACCAGGGCTGTGAGTTGCCCAGGAGGCCAGCAAGCATTTCCCTTGGTGGCTCAGCTCTTTGTCACGGAAGGAAGCCTCTGCTGCCTGGACAGGGTACAGCTGGTGGCCCTTCCATACCTGCTGGAATGAAGGAGAGACTTTTCACTCTGTATGGGTCACTAGATTTTGTAAACCAGCATGTCAGAGTGTTTCTGGTGATTTCCTGTGGGCCTCACCCTTTGCAGTCTGTCCATGTGAAAATACCCCCATCTGGGCAGAGAAAGAAAGAATCCAGGCAAACAGCATAAGGCTGTGTCCCATTGGCAGAGGAGATGCCTGTTGGTCAACACAGTTAAGAGCTGGTTTTGAAATCTTCTGATCTCTTTATTAGATAATGAGAACAGAACAGAATAGGTTTTTTTTTCTTTTGAAGGAAAATACTGATAAAGAAACTGTGATATAAGCAAAAAAAAATGTAAGTGCTCTGTTCTTTTAAGAGCAATAAAGGCAGCAAACAGGGAAATGGCATAAGCAGTGACCCATGGACATCTTGTATCCATTCACACACAAAGGGGACATTCTTGTTTCCAAGTCACCTTTAGGAAGAGATAGAACTTAGTGAGGGAAAGGAGTTTTAATTACTATCATTAGGTTTTTGTTGTTGTTTCGTTTGTTCTTTCTAATTCTCTTTTTAAAATTTTTTTTAAATTTGAACATGGGGTTACAACTCAAGTCTCTCTTTTTTAAAAGTTTTTTGTTGTTTTTTAAAAATATTTTATTAATTCATTTTCAAGCAGAGAGAGAGAGAGAGAGAGAGAGAGAGAGAGAGAGGGAGGCGGTGGTTCTGGCTTATGTGGGTCCTGGGGAATTAAACCCAGGGCCTTAGGCACTGGAGGCAAGTGTCTTAACTGCTGAGCCATCTCTCCAGCCCTGTTCTTTCTAATTCTAAGTAGCTCTTCAGTAAAGTGCCCAGTGCAACTTAATCTCTTACGTCAACATGAGCCTCCAAGGGCCCCACATTCACACTTAGGGCCCAAGAATCTGGGTGCCCTCTCTCCATAAAGAAGTCAGTCTCTCTCTTTTTCTTTAGTATCCATAATTAGATACATTGAATGAGCAAATAATGTGTTGATGTCCCCAGTTCCCTGATTTCTCTCTTCTCTGTCCCCAATCAGCTGGGTATTCTCCTCCATGGGCAAACTGGATCAGTCCTTGGGGTGGGGAGGTTATGGATAGCCTAGGAGTCAACCCGGTTCCACCCCACTTTGTATGTTGTTACTGAGGGGGGGCATGTCTCTGGATATTCTCCCCCATCATGGCTCTTACAATCTCCCCCCCCCTTCCTTTCAGTTCCTTGAGTCATGGTGGGTGAGTATTAAGGCTGCTTTATTGTTGAGGTCTTAGGGGCCTCTGTACTTCTGCTTTAGGTTGTGTTGAAAAATCGTTGGTGTCTGTCTTGCTGGCTTATCCTGTGTTGACTGATTGGCTGTGGTTATAGGTCTCTTTCTTATCCCACCATTCTCTGCGGGGTTCCATATGGAGTCTCCCCAGTATGTCTGGTGTGGCTCTTCTCTTGCCAGGATGTCAGCTATCAGCCTGAGGCTCATTGGTAGGGTTGGAAAGACCACGGCTCTCTCGCTGCCTTCTGCAAAATACAAACAGAATCTCCATCGGAGAGTGAGATCAGTATAGGTTAACTGAGATACACATTTCTGAATTGGCTAGATTCTATTGTGTAGCCTCTTTGTAAATAATTTGTAAAGTGCATTTCTCTTTGGAGGTCCAAGAAGAAGTCAGTCTCTTACTTGCTCTGTCAGGACAGTCTACTTAGAGTTCGGAGCCTTCCCCAGCTTAAATCAGATAGGACCAAGAGGAATGGAGGTAAGATAGAAAGATAGGGAATATTAAGAGGACATTAATTAATATTAAGGGAAAGGGTCTATTTACCCAGGGAGTATCGTTGATGTCTCTTGTCCATCAGCTGAAAATTGAGAATTCCAGCACAACTAACTTTTGCTGTGGAGGTTGCTTATAGAGACAACATTCCTCTTCTATAGAGATCTTTCAATAAACAGAAGACTATGAGAGTGAATCATGTCTAAGGACTGAGCACACGTGGGCTTTCTTCTTTCCCAGCTGTGGTCCTGTCATTTCCTAGAAATCTCACAAGACCCCATTTACAGTCAAAGGGTGTTCTAAAGCTTCTGTGCCACCTTGTGACCCATGCTTTGATCTTACTAGGTTACAATCATATCCAAGTCACCTTCAGAAGTGTTCAATTGTATTTATCAAAAAAGAGGGGGGAAAAGAAAATCACATTTATTAAAGAGAGATAAAAAGAGAGAGGAGAGAGAGAAGAAAATCTCATTTATTGAAAAGGAAGGAGAAAATGTCATTTGAGAGCCATCTTAAATGAGACTGGGTCAGGCTTGGGTTCTAGTCCTACCAGGCGGTCAAGGTAGCATCTGTACTCCCCTTGGCCCTCTCTCTGTCCCAGATTGATTGACTATTCTGGATCAGCTGCGGCTCCTCCCCTTCCTCCTCCCCCCACCTCACCGATTTATTCTGTCTGCTGTTGCTGGACCATCTCCTGCTCTGAAACTCTTCTCTAGTCTGGATTCATCTTTGGGCAAACATTCTGCTCTGGCATACTGGGAAAATCAAGGCTCACCAGAGTGTGCAATGAGATGTGTCCGTCAGTGTTCAGGACTTGCACTGGGGCTGAAGTTGGTGCATCAAGATGTTATTACAAGTCCTTCCCTTCCAGCTTACTGAATTGCCTACTCCCAAGATGCCAAGGAAGGACATAGACAAACAGGCATAGAGAACCACGTGGTTTTTGGCCATCTTCAACTTGCACTGTTTCAAATTATCCAAAAGCCAATGGCATCTGCTCACTGTGTTGATTGAGGTAAAGAAGAGAAGGGGAGACTGTTTGGGTGTGACTCTGGATTGCATGAATAGACACCTAGGTGACAGAGCTCAGATAAGGATTCTCCTGGACCCTCTCACAGAGGTTCAAGGACAGAGCTGTAAGAGCTCCGAGAATGCAGATAGGAGATGATCCTGGTTAATAGTCTTTTCCTTTCTCTTCACACCAATTGCCAGAAATGTGTGTGTTTACATGCTTATCTACTGGCTTCCACCCTTCTGTTAGGATCCCAACAAGGCACTCATTTCACCCACAGCTGCACCCCAACACCCAGCACAAAGGACATGGAGTATATGGGACCTTAACTTCAAGTTCCACCATATAAAAAGGACCAGCGAATTCTGCTGACTCTACCAGGTCTGCTCTTGCTTCGTTCTCCACTCACTGGAGTGTACCTCACGTAATTAGGAGTTAGCTTCCAACACGAACTAACTAATACTATTTCATTGGTTCAAAACCTTTTTTTTCTTTTATGCTTGTGTGGCTCAAATTCTTCAGTGGCATAGAGAGAGGGAGGGAGGGAGAGGAGGAGAGAGGACAGACACTGACATTGATCAGAAAAGGTTTCATGATAAGACAGCAAGACCTTAACTTTGAAAAAGAATGGAAGAGAAACTGATAAAAACCACAGCTGGGGGAGAGCCTGCCAGGTGAAATAAATAGCGTTTTAAAAGGTGAGAAATGGGCTGGAGAGGTGGCTCAGCGGTTAAGGCACTTGCCTCCAGTGCCTAAGGCCCCGGGTTCAATTCCCCAGGACCCACATACACCAGACCCACAAGGTGGTGGTTCTCTCTCTCTCTCTCTCTCTGCTTGAAAATTAATAAAGTATTTTTAAAAATCCAGTGATCTTATAAAAAAAAAGGTGGGAAAAAAGGCCTGAGGGCTGGACAGATGGCTCAGTGGTTAAAGGCATTTGCTTGCAAATCCTGATGGCCTGAGTTTGATCCCCAGTACCCACGTAATGCCAGGTGCACACAGTGGTGCATGCATCTGGAGTTTGTTTTAGTGGCAGAAGGCCCTGGCATGCCTGTACTCACTCTCTCTGTCTTCCTCTTTCTTTCTGTCTGTATCTCTGTCTCAAATACGTATAGAAAATATTTTTAAGAGGCATGGTAAAGTGAAAGAAAGGCACTATTTAAGCTTTTTTATTTTTAAAAATATTTAATTTACTTATTTGCAAGGAGAAAGACAGAGAAGCAGAGAGAGAGAGAGAGAGAGAGAGAGAGAGAGAGAGAGAGAGAGAGAGAGAGAATGGGTGGGACAGGCAGGGCTTTTTGTCACTGCAAAAGAATTCTAGATTTCCTGAGCCACTTTTGTGCATCTGGTTTTATGTAGGTACTGCGGAATCAAACCTGGGCCGCCCAGCCATCTCCTCAGAAACCCCTCCCCTTTAAAGGTTTCACTTCATCTATGTGAAAATGAAACTTCCAGAATGTGAGCTATTTTTGTATCTTTCCCACCAACAGTTTCTATAATAGTTTTACATGAATTCCATGATGGATAGCAAATATTTCTATGACACTGGGAAGCCCATCCCAAACAGAAAATAATAATTTTAAAAATAGTCATCAGTGTGTGTGTGTGTGTGTGTGTGTGTGTGTGTGTGTGTGCTGGATATCAAACTCAGGGCCTTGTGATGCTAGGCAAACACTCTTCCACTGACCTGAATCTTTCATGCTGGCCAATGAGCACATACATTGCTGTGGGCGCCCCCAGGAAAAGTCATGTTTGTTTCGTTGGCTGGTCAACCTGCTTGCCCAATGCTGTGAAAGGAGACACGAAGGGGATCTGCTCTTGGCTCCTGGGGACCTCTTCTAGGACTGCTCATGGATACAAATATCGTCCTGAAATAGAGTTCCAAAGGCAGGTAGCCAGCGAGTCCCCAGATTGCAGAACATCAGAGGTCAGAGGTCCTTGCAGAAAGAGCTTTCACCCGATGGAGGTAGAGTTGGGAGAGCTTCGAATTCACCCTGCGTTGGTCATTTCTACAGAGTCCAGTCTTTTCTCGTGTATATCTGCCTGATGGTAACACCAAGATTAACTTAGGTGTGGCGATGAGAGAAAAATGTTAGCTCCCAAGGTGGTGATGATCCATGTTTTACAAACTACTAAGAAATTTAGTACAAGCGATTGTAGCTTGTTGGCCTGCCAGGTTCTTTAAGAGCAGCCTTCAAAGTACTTCCAAAAGAGGAGTTTTCCAACTATTTTGAGCAGCCACGGCTTTGTTAGAAAAACAAAAACACAACTTCCCAGTATGACGCCTTTGAAGGAGGCCTACTTCTCTGTATCTAGGGTTCCGGACAGTTCTTAAACAGCAGGTACTCTGGCTTGTAACTTCATCTTTTTTTTCACTGAAAGTCTGCCAGCACTCCATTGTGAGAGAGAACTCAGGTGGAGAGGTAGACAAGGGACCAAGTGAGAGGATGAAAGCTACAGGGTGACATTTCCCTACCTGATGGCCCATTCCCTCTTGCAGGGGTCGCTGTGGTCAATGCCCTCAGGGCTGAGGTGTAAGCAGGGAGGCATGGAATTTGGGAAAACCCATCTCAATTCCTGGCTCTGCTGTCATTATTGTTTCATATGGGAGGTACTTCTGTGGCTGGTCTCAATCCATAGCGTGGATGGGATATAAAGTACTGAACCCAACTGGTTGGAATTGAGTGATACCTCAGATCAATACAAATGCTTGCTTTTGATCAATTCCACTGATTCTATTAGTGAGATCAAACTCTACAGAAGCATAAGCTAATAAAATCTAAGTGTAGTCCAGTGTTTAAGTTGTGTGTGTGTAAAAACGACAGAGACTGTCAATCCAAATTTCCTTTGTTAAGCAAAACAAAACATTTCCAAATTTAGTATCTAACCTAGAACAAACCCAACCACTGAGATATGAACCTTCTTTTTCTTCCTCTTTTTTCCCCTTTTTTTTATTTTTGAGAGCAAAGCACATGTTTCCCCCTGCGTCAGCAAGAGAGGCAAATGCTGGGTTTAAGGCAACAGAAGGACGTGAACTTGAACTAAAGCTTGAAAATATAGACTGTCCTAGATAGTATCTGGAGATTAGGAGACATTTTGATGTAGAGCCCAACATAAGTCTTTTCTCTTCCAAAGAACCAGTTACCCTCTGTTCTGGAAACAGGGAGAATTAGTCTACATTTCCCAGAGTGGGGAAAAAAAATATTAGGTCTCCAATTGAACAAAAACCACAATTTTCCCAAGACTTTATTTTAGTTCTTTATCTTGGGTCAGGGAGGACATCAGACCTTGAGTTGGAAGGTGAGTTTATCAGGGTGGAGGTGCCTCAAGGGATGGAACATGTAGGCTTTACTTAGAATTTTGTACAATTGCACACTGACCTCTGATGGCTGAGGGTTAACTGCAGTCCGGTGGCACTGAATGGTCACATTTAAAAGCAAAAGAGGTGACGAAACACTATTTTCTCAGATCTTATAACCAGACAAACAGCCTGAAAGCTCTTAACCTGTTAGAATTTAGATTCTGAAATCTTCAGGGTAAGGCCTGAGATAGTCTATTGGGCAGGACTCAGCCCCAGCTTGAAAACCATTCTGGGCTGCTTCTAGTCCATCTAGATGAGAAGCCCTTACCAAGAGTGTATCTCTTTGGGAGACCAGGACCTTTAACCTGGGAAAGTCCAGAGTTACAGGGACAGAAAGCCCAAAAGCCCCAGCAGGTCATGAGGAGTGATGGCTTGAGTAGGGTCACTCCTACTCCCATCCCTTGAATTTCTGAACTCTTGTGCCCTTCCTACAGGAGGCACAGAGCTATGTGGGAGTCTCTGGTTAATAAACACATTACATCCTGAAGAATTCACCCCACCCTTCCAGAGGTTTCCTCTGAGCTGGCACCTTGGCTGTGGTGTTAGAGGGCTGTGTGTCCCAGCAAGTCTAGAGGCAAGCAATTCCTGTGCAGGTCATCGGGTCTCTTGCTCAAGCAGATAGTCTAACCATAGAATGAGATGTCAATGTCTCCCAATGAGATGTGTCCACCAATGAGATGTGTCTGCCAACGAGATGTCAGTGCCTCCCAGTGAGATGTCAGTGTCTACCAATGAGATGCCAGTGTCTACCAATAAGATGTTAGTGTCTACCAATGAGATGCCAGTGTCCACCTATGAGATGACAGTGTCTCCCAATGAGATGCCAAGTGTCTCCCACTGAGATGTCACTGTCTCCTAATGAGTCAGTTTCTACCTCCTGCAGATACTCCCAATTTCCAAGAGTGATTTTTTGACTCCAGAGGAGTTATATTGTATATAATTCACTTGAAAATACTACCAACATAGTATGATATACACACATATGGTGGTGTTAGACCGTGTTCTCAGAGAAGTTTTTGACTGTTGAGTTACACCTGTTGGGAATTCATACTCTAAAGATGGTGGGTTTGCCTTTGGCAGGGTCATTACCAGCCCATAACTAATGACTATACTAAATGATCTTGAAACCCATTCTCTCTTCTGCCCCAGGACCCCAAGAGCCAAATTATGAAGTACCTCCTAACACTGACCTGGCTCCTTGTAGGATTCAAGGTGGAAGACTGGAGAGTGAAGGCAGGGAGGGCTGGGGTGTCCCTGGCCCTCCCCCATAAGCCAGCCAAGCTTCTCTGCTCTCCTCTACCCAAGGCTTCTGTCCAGCCTCCTCCAGGTGCCAGGGATCACTTCTTTCTATGTCTCCTCTATTAACTGCCCCCTCCCAGTGTGGGGAAGGGAGGTTCTCTTCCTGTGTTAATTTCTATTAACTCTAACCACATCTTTGAAATAGTCACTTCAATCCTTACCTCTGTACAGTAAACTCTAGAGGAAGAAGCAGGTATCGCCTAGTAAGAGGGGCCATGAATGGAATGAGAGGAAGCCTAGCCCCATGAAAAATTGATCAGACCTGGAACTCCCTGTCCCAGTCATTGGTTCCCTCCTGCACTGAGCTGTTGATCAAAGAGACCCAAAAGGTGCCTAAAACAAGATAGGATTGTGTCAAAGCTCTTGAATACCCACCCCAGGCTAAAGGTAAGATCCTATTGCTGAAGAAATCACAGAAGGTCATTGCAAAACATGGAGAGTCCCTGCCAGATCCAGAATGGTAACCAGCCCCCAGATGCTAGCATATGCAGTGCTGGAAGGTGCTACATAAGTGGCCAGGGGAAATTGGTCAATAATATTTGGAGCAAGCAGAGACCACTAATATACATTGCAGACAGCTGCCATGAGAAGGCTGAACACACTGCCTTCTGGGAGAGATCAGTGAGCCAAGAAGTGATTACTTGGGCAACAGAGGTGCCAAAACCTGGTGGGGGGAAAGGCAGGGGGGAGCAGTCAACAGCTTTCAAATTGGCCAAGAAATCCACTCAGTGTCAAGGAGCTCTTAACTGGAACTGGGACTCAGGTCAAAATCCTATGGGAAGCAAAAACTTGGGTCCCAAGGAGAAACTCCCATTACTAGAGAACTACAGAGAGGCTAATCCCAACAGAATCTCACCAAATTAGTACTGTGTGTCTCATTTAAACCATAATGACCTCACTCTCTGATGGAGATCCTGTTTGTTTGTATTTTTCAGAAGGCAGTGAGAGAGCTGAGGTCATTCCAACTCCACCAACGAGCTACAGGTGGAGGACTGACATCCGGGCAAGAGATGAACCACCCCAGGCTTATTGTGTAGGCCCCAAATGAAACCCTTGAGAGAGAGTGACAGGATAGTAAGAGATCTATCAGCACAGCTAATCTGTCAACCCAGGATAAGCCAGTGTGACAGACACCAATGACTTCCAACACGACCTAAAGCAGAAGTACAGAGGCCCTTAAGATCTCAACAATAAAGCAGTCTTAAATCTCACCCACATGACTCAGGGAGCTGAGGGGGAAAAGGGAGCAGAAAGATTGTAAGAGCCACGATGGGGGAGAATATCCAGAAACATTGGTCCCCTCAAGAACAACACACAAAGTGTGTGTGTGGGGGAACCTGGCAGCCTCCTGTGCTATCCATAACCTCCTACCCCATAGATTGATCCAGTATGCCCACAGAAGAGGATACCCAGTGGGTTGGGGCAAGGGAGGAGGGAAATGGGGACACTGACATAATCTTTGCTTATACAATGTATCTAATTTTGGACAATAAAGATATCAATTAAAAAACAACAACAACTTGAGTCCACTACCTAATTTGAGCATGTTATGTCTGCTGGGGCTGGGATTACTACAAAACCCTCAGTTAACTGGAGAGGGTTTGTTAATCAGCATAGGGCTTTTTAGAAATGAGTTTTACATTGGTAAAGTGAAATGGTGCTCATGAAATTTGAATTAACTACCTGGAAATAATCAGAAACTTTCTTGGCCCTTGCAGAAACGGAGAATAAAGAGGTAGGGGACTATTTTGCTCTGGATTCACAGGTTGGGTCTAATGCCCACGTTCCTTTTATCCTAGGAATTTTGATTATGATGAGATTGGCTATCATCTGCCAGCAGAAGGCACTTGTAATTATTTCAAGGGACTCTCTTACACAAGAACCTGGTCCTAGTAGAATCCAGAGTCAGATTTCTGGAGCTTTCTCAATTTCAAAGGTTGATTGGATGACTGCCTTGTTTTATGTTTGGTATCTACTTGTTCATAGAAGTCTGTGTGTTGGAATTTGGCTGGAACTTCTGGGTTTGAAGTAAGAACCCTTTAGTCCTCCTCTACCTCCAACAATAAGAAGCTACCAGGACCTGAAACAAATGAGAAACTAACAAATTGACTTAGACCCAAACAGAGAGAATGCCATGAGTTCCATGTTAGACTGGGCTGCATAATGAGTCCTAGGCGAATAGGAAAGAAGTATCACTATGTCCTCTCGGGTCAGTGAGAACAAAATATAGTTTTCCTGCACAATTCTGAAGCCAAAGTAAGTACTGTGCTTGCTAATTAATATTAACTTGTCTAATCATCAGTGAAAAGAGTGAAACCATAAACCTTGCTTCTCAAACATCCCAGTGCATAGGGCACCCCAAAGGGCTCCTTTGGGGGTAATGAAGCAACCCAAAGAATGCCAATGAATCGACAGGGAAATAGGATGTAGAATCAGGATTAACGGAGGGTCAGCTAATTACAGTGGGATTACTCTGCCAGTGATTGGTATCACACAGGCTTTGGGGAGCAATGGTTACCTGGTTTCCCACACATGCCCTCAGCTTCAGCCTTTTAATCAGTTAAAACACAAGCGCTGTGCTAAAAATGACTCTAAAATCCCCATGCCCAGTTGTCTCTGCAGAAAGGCTGACATGCTTCTTGGCTGAAAAGGATTAATTGTTCTCAGGCTTTCTGTTTGTTAATCGCTCACCAGCTTCACCGACACCCCAAGGTCATGTTTAGTATAGATCCATCTATTGAAACACAACTCCAGAGTAATGATACTTCCAGGCCAGAGTGCACTCCTATCTTTGAGTTCCTCATGAGCTAATTTAAAAAGTGACCACCAGACGACCACAAGCAAGTGAACCAGAAAAAGACATTTCCATGTAAGGAAAATGTAGTCAGAGTTCCAGAAGCCTGAAGGGGAACTTTGCCTCAAAAGCCAATATGATTTTAATCTGAGAGATGAGGAGAGCTAGGTATGAAGATGGGGTCTGGTACCGGCACTAGGGCCCTAGGGCTCAATATAAATTGGAAAAGTGAGGATATTAACCAGAGTCCATGATCTGACCACAGATACATAGAAAGAATTAACATTTAATTTAGTACCTGCAAAGGTGGCTAGTGCAGCCAGCTTTCTCGTTGCTGGCAGAAAGCCCCCGACCAAAACACCTTGTGGGAGAAAGGGTTTATTTTGGCTTACAGACTTGAGAGGAAGCTCCATGATGGCAGGGGGAAATGATGGCATAAGCAGAGGCTGGACATCATTTCCTCGCCAATATCAGGTGGACAACAGCAGCAGGAGAGTGTGCCAAACAATGGCAAGGGGAAGCTGGCTATAACCTCCATAAGCCCACCCCCAACAACACACTGCCTCCAGGAGGTTTCAATTCCCAAATTGCCACGATTTGGGGAGGAAGCATTCAGAACATATGTGTTTATGGGGGACAGACACCTAAACCACCACAGTGACAAACCTGTGGCTTTTTTTCCAACTTAAAAAAATATTTGCAAGCAGAGAGGGAGACAGAGAGAGAAAAATAGGTGTGCCAGGGCCTCTAGCCGCTGCAAATGAACTCCAGATGCTTGTGCCACTTTGTATTGACTTTACACGGGTACTGGGGACTCGAACACAGGTCATCAGGTCTTACAGGCAAGTGTCTTAACCACTGAGCAATCTCTCCAGACCACCTGTGGCCTTTAAACTGAAATGACACTGATTTAGGACAAGAAATAAAAATGAAATTAACATCATTCCTTGATTTGTGCTGAGTTAGCATCCTCTGCTATGGCTCACCCACATATTTCCTTAAGGCAGCCTCTCACTGAACCCAGAGCTGCTGGTTTTGGTCAAACTGGCTGGCCAGCAAGCCCCAGTGATTCCCACAGGATTATGGTTGCAGGTGTACATGGCCACATCCAGCCGTTTACAAGGGTCCTGGGGAATGGACTCAGGTTGAATCAAGCCTCTTCAGGCCCCTATGCTTGAGCCATCTTGCCAGGCCCTGACCACCTACTTCTAAGGGAAAGTTTTTTTACTTAAAACATTTAAAAATATTTAGGATTTACTCAGTGATCAGCATTGCATTTTTTCCCTAGGAATCCCATCTTCTTGGTCCTCTAGAACAAGATTTATATGAACTTGGAAAAAGAAGCCAATGCGATGACCACTTAAAACCCACAAAAAGAATACAAAAAAAAAAAAAAGCCATGTCAGGTGGTATGCAATCATACCTATTCAGGAGGCCCGAGGCAGGAGGATCAAAAATTTGAGGTTTGCCTGGGCTATAGTGAGTTTATATCCAGCTTAGGTAACATTCTCAAAAAGCTGAGGAGAACTTATTTTATAGATGGCAGAGAAAATGAAGGAGAGCCAAGATCCATCAATAAGACAAGAAGATAGCCAACTGTCTACCACAAGACTGACCACCTCTACCATATCTGCCAGGACCCAGGAGAAACTGCAGAGGAAGAGGGGACATGAATACTGCTATTACTGCTAGCCTGACAACCAGCTCCAGAGTGATAGGTACCACACATACATGCTCAGATAGATAGATAGATATAGAGACAGAGATAGATAATAGATAGATATAGAGATAAATAGATAGATAGATATAGATAGACAGATAGATAAAAGATATAGACAGAGATAGATAATAGATATAGAGATAGATAGATAATAGATATAGAGATAGATAGATAATAGATAGATAGATATAGATGGACAGAGATAGATAATAGATATAGAGATAGATGTAGATAGATAATAGATATAGAGATAGATAATAGAGATAGAGATAGATAGATAATAGATAGATGTAGATAAACAGAGATAGATAATAGATAGATAGCCAGATATAGAGATTGATAGATAATAAAAAGAGAGCTGGGGATATAGCCCAGTGACAAAATGTTTGCATAGCATCAGGTTCAATCCCTGGTACTGAAACAGACAAAAACTAACAAGCTGGGCTAAAGATATGGTTCAGCGGTTAAGACACTTGCCTGGAAAGCCTAAGGACCTGGATTCAATTCCCTCGTGCCCCTGTAAAGCTAGATGCACGGGTGGCGCATACATCTGGAGTTCATTTGCTGCTGCTAGAGGCCCAGGCTGGCCCTAACTCCTGGGCTCAGAGTCCTCCTGGGGCAGCTTCCTGAACATCTGGCACTGGTAGGTATGTGGCATGGTGCTTGGCTAGTAAATCATTTTTTTCTTAAGACGAATTCAACCAGAAGAGGGGTGGAATATTGGGGGAAGACAGTTTCAAGTGGGAAAAAAAATAAACAATTATAAAAATATGAAGAAGAATGAAACCTCTCTAAATGAGTAGACTATTATAAAAATGACATCAATTAGCTCACCAGGTCCATCAGGTGGCATGCATGGGGGCTTGGGTAGAAGGACCATTAGTGCATAGCGCTAACTTCTGCTCAGCTGCTATAGCCCCAGGCCAGCTCCCCAGAGCTGGTTGTATCTGATGTTTTTGTTTCCTGAATAATTATTCTATCTTAATTAAAATGCTTACCCCTTGTTTCTCATTTGTTTTGCCTACCTTAGAAAAGGTGTGACTTCCTGTTCTAAGAGGTGTAGGTTAGGCACCCGGACCTTAGCCCCACACACCATAAGCTCCACCCTATCTCCACTTTCTTCCCTCCTCTCCTCCTTCCCTGTGTAGTACACTGAGTTCCTCCACCACTTAGCTCTGCAGCATAAAAGGCATGCCTAGAGCCCCATTTTCTATGTCACCAATGATCCCTTTCTTCTCTTGATGCTTTGTTTATGAGGCAGGCAGTTGGAAAATTTTCATCCTTCCCCACATATCTCTCCCTCACCTTCCACTCCTTAGACTCTTACCTCCATTTCAATATAGCAAAACAAACCCCCTAACACTCCATGTTGAAAAATTCCATTCTGACATGCCTAACAAGCTCATTGCCAAGAATAAAGCTGACCCCTTACAAACACCAGGGCAATCCAGTAATAGCCATTGCTTGCCAACCGTAAGCTCAAAAACCAAGTGCTTCTCCATGGCTCCTGATCCCTGGAAAACAGACAGTAGCTCACCTTGATCCTAAGCAGAACAAAGGCAAAAGACATTTCACAAAGTTCTATGCTATTAAAAGAAGAAAAAAGCGCATCTAACATGCATTCTTTTGGGGTCTGAGAGTCCTATATAACTGCATTGATATTTTAAAAATGAGGTTAAAGAAATTAATGAAAGATAAAACTAAAATCAAGCATGATGATGTTCACTTTCAATCTCAGTACTTGGGAGGTAAAGTAGGAAGACCATGAGTTCAAAGCTACCCTGGACTACATAGAAGTTTCTAAGGCTAATGAGAGCCTGTTGAAAAAGAGAGGTGAGGGATAAGGAAAGAAGGAAGAAGGGAAGAGGGAAAGAGGAAGGGATGTATAATGAACTATTACAGAGAAGTCAGGTATATTTAGGGGATGTCTTTGGCCTTCTCAGTTTGGATGAGCTGTCCCCATACTGTTCGTTAGTGTTTGCATTAAAGACACAGCATTGAGCTGGAAGGACCATGGGCTCTGGGCTCTGTTCCTGTCACATGCTGCTCCTTAAGTGGCTGTCTCTAGTTCATGCTGCCACACACTGAGTTTTACGGATGCCTGATGTCTTCACTACATGCTACCTAACTTGAATCCAAGGCCTCAAGTGATCCAGTCCCCTTTGCTTTGCCTGTCTCCTTGCCATTCCCTTCCTGTCTGTGCACTAAGCAACACAAGCCAGTTCCCTCCACAACTTTGCTAGAAGACATCTGAATGGGAATGTATGTCCCCCATAGACTCAGGTGTTTTATTAAAGCTTGTGACTTGGGTCTCCAGCCACCTGGCTGGAGGAGGTGTCACTGGGCATTGATCCTAGAGTCCAGTCCTAAGGTGTCATTGGGGGCAGATCTGATTTCCAATCCAAAGGTATGCAGAGAGGGTTTGAGCTCTGGGGATCCTGCTTGCTGTAGGTGTGTGTTTGCTGCTTTTTGGTGTTGCTGGCTGGTGTTGGTTTCTCTCTCTGCTTGGACTTATGAATGGGAGGCAACTTCTGCCATTAATGAAACTTCTCTGGATCTGTAAGCTTGAAATAAATCCCTTCCTCACATAAACTGTATCTGGTTTGGATGTCCATCCCAGCAATGTTGGAGCTGAACACTACAACATCAAACCCCAAATTCTGATCTGGTAACTGTTTTCTGTGAAGCTGGCTTGTACGATGTGCTGTGACATGTAATGACTCCCTGCAGAGCCTTGATTCCCCTGGAACACAGCAGACAGACTCATGAAGGATTTCACGGAATGCTGTAGGAGGGTGATGGCCCCGGTTTGCTGTGTGCCAAGGTGAATGAAGTAGAGAAGCTCTCCTACGTTTGCGGAGCGGAGGAGAAAGTGCAGGTGCTCTCGTCTGCACCTCACTCTAGTTGTATGTGAGTGTTTGCTGCTATTTTCTAATTAACTTTCCACTGATCTCTGCAAATTCCAACAACCAAGCACTGGTCTCTACCTGCCTGTGGTGAGTGGAATCAGGCCCCATCCTATGATGTCTACCTACTAATCCCCAGAACCTGGTAATGTGTCACCACAGAGCAAAAGGAACTTTGTAACTGTGATTAAAGACTTACGATCAGGGAATATTATGCTGGATTCTTAAAGGGTGGGGAGATTTACCCAGCTGTGGAGAGAGAGGTTCATACTGGGAAAGGAAGGGGTGTGGTCTGGTGACATGTAAGGAAGATGTGAACCATCATTGCTGGTTTTGAAAATGAAGGGGCCAACAATCAAGGACAGAAGGAGGCTTCCACAAGGAGGAAATGGCCGGGAAGAACTTTCTGCTCTGCAGAAAGCAACTCAGTCCAGCCAGCACCTGATTTTAGCCCAGTGTGACTCACTTTAGACTTCTGGCCTCCAAACTCCAAGATAAGGTACATTAATTATGTCATGAAATTGGTTCTAATTTGACAACTAATATGGAGCCTGGTTCAGGTTGACATGCCATTAAATGAAATAAAAGCAACCTCAAAATGACTAGGTGTTGGAAGTTGTTTATATATTATGCCTGGGGAAATCTGGAACTCTTGCAACATATGTCATGGGGCTACCTAAGTTTCCTTGTTACTGAGAGATTACCTGTTTAAAACTCAAAGATTTCTTTAATTTTAGACATTTGGTAAGATGAACATTTTGTGTGTGTGTGTGTGTGTGTGTGTGTGTGTGTGTGTGTGTGTAACATATGTGGTAAAGTGTGTGCATGTGCAGATGTGTGCACAGCATGCATGTTTGTGAAGGCCAGAGCAGAATGTCGAATGTCCTCCTCTATCTCTCTCTCCTGCATTGGTTCTTTGAGATGGAGTCTCTCACTGAGCCTAGAGCTGCCATGGTTTTCAGTCAGTCTGACTGATCAGGCAGCCCAGGGATTCTCCAGCGTCTGCTCCCCATAGCACTGGGGTTACAGGAATGTATGCTTGCATTGAACTCAAGCTTTTCCAGGATGCCCTCATACTTGTACAGTAAGTGCTCTTACCTGCTGGGCCCAAGATGATCTCCCACGCACCAAATGAACATTTTTAATCTTTAGAAAATTAAAGCATATATATATATATATGTATATATATATATATATATTTACTAGCAATCAGATGGAGAGAAAGAGTGCAAATAGGCACCCCAGGGCCTCCAGCCACTGCAAACAAATTCCAGATGCATGCACTACTGTGCATCTGTCTTTATGTGGATATTGAGGGTCATTAGGCTTTGCAGGCAAGTGCCTTAACTGCTCAGCAATCTCTCCAGCCCAAGTAAAAGCCTTTCTAAACCATATATATAGACATACTATAAATATAATACTTCCAAATATGGGTATATATAGCTTCACAAATATGATATATAATTCGATATGTATCTCCACATATATTCCATCATATTTGTACATAATACAGATATACACATTCTTTTCAACTTAAATACATTAAACTTTGCTTAGTATTATCATAGTATGTGGGAGAACTTCTACCTTTAAGTTTTAATTATTACCTAATACTAATTCGTGGTCCCTGGGTATGACTGTCAGAAAACTATCACATGTTGCAGAGTTTTTGGAAATACCCCAATTTTAAATATTCTGATCTCCTTCCTTATTCTTATCAAATTGCCTTTTCTGACTTTTTTCCTCAGGTACTACGATCACTAGTTGTAAAATTCTTGTTTTCCCAATAAATGTCCCCAAACTATTGTCTTGTAGGGAATCGTGAACCATGTATTTTCCTGATTATGTGAAGAAGAAAAAAATAAAAACCTATTAGCTCCCTGTTTGTTACTTTTCAACCCCAATAAAGAGCTCTGCTCAAGTTTTCTAGTTAATTGACGACCAGGCTAAAATGAGAAACTGCGGCCTCAAGCTGCTGGCTGACTCTGGTGTTAAGTAGCTGGCCTATAGCAGGACCCTCATGAAAATCTCAATTCCTATGGCCTTCGTTTTGACCTGGCCAACTTGTCATCCTATTTAACCTCCAGTAGCAAACCCCGGATCTCTCTCAAGGACTGCATCAGGCGTGTTTAACCTGCAGCCCAGGATAGCCATGAATGTGGCCCAACCCAAAACTGGGAAGTTATTCTTTTTTGTAACTTGATTGTTCAGTTCTCAAGCATAAATTGTTTAGATGACAAGGTCATGTTGCAATGTCAGGAAAAATAAACAGGCATGTTCTTGTAACTGCGGGCTGAACACCCTCTGTACTCAACGTATGGCCCATGAGAAGTCTTCATTTGGTGGAGTCGGAGAAGTCAAAATGTTGGACACCCTTGCAAGTAATCAAACCCACAGTGTGCTGACTGTCTCCCTACTCTGAAGAATGCTTGCCTTCTAAAGCCAGCCTCAGAAGACCAACCAACACAGGCTCTGAGAACTAACCACACTCATTTGAGAAGTTCCATTTCTCAGCAACCTGTTTGCAGCTGCCAAAGTCATCACCTGCTCAAATGACTGAGACAAGAGGCTGCTTTCCAGGGGGTGATGTGGCTGGAACCAGTTCTATACAGGAGGCCTCCTGGTAATTGACCCTGAGCTGCAGAACTATTTGATCAACTGAAATGCCTCTATGGTTGCCAATACCTTCATACAAAAGGTGTCAACCAGCCTGTGGGAATAGAGCTAGTGTTTTCTGAGTTTATTTAGCTTGGCTAAAACAGGAGGGATGAGAGAGAGAGAGAGAGAGAGAGAAAGAGAGAGAGAGAGGTATATATGGGAGTTGTGATTGTATGTGAGCTAGGTGGAATTGTAGGAGCATTTGTGTACAATCAGGGATAATCATGTGTGTGCATTACAGATGCATATTTGTGCTGTGGTTCTGAGAGTGCAAATGGGCATGGAGTTGTATGTGTGTATCATATATGTACTTCATGCATGCAAGTGAATGACAAACAGAAAGGAGAGATATGGAAAATGGAAGGGAGTCTACAGCAAAAGGCAGAGAAGTAGACTTGAGAAGATAGTGGCAAAGGGTAAAGACTTAACAGAGGACAGAGAGGAGAAGAAGAACCAGACAGAGGAAAGGAGAGATGGGGAAGGACCGTGTCCAGTTCCAGCCTTATAGAAGACAGCAGACTCAGAAGCTTGCAAGAGAAATAATGCCATCCCTTGCCATGTTTCTGTCCACAGAAATCATCCACACAGTCTGTGACGGCCTGTTGCTTTTTGCCACCTGGCTTCAACTTGGTGGTTCTGGGAGGACGTGCTGTTTGGTGCTATCTACAGCCTCCTTGTCAAGCCAATGGGTTTATTTTTCCTAATAACTTAGCAACATCAAACAAAGAAAATCACCCCTGTCCTCTGCCTCCACAATGTAAATAAACATACATTACCCAAACCTGAGGTGGTGGGGTAGAAGGAAGCAGTGCCTGAAAACAAGTGACAAATAGGCCTGGCATTTGGTGCTGAGCAATGACCAGGGAGAGGAGATGACCACAGCGTGAAGATGGCCCAGGTAGGAACGCCAGGGGCCAGCTGTGTGGATAACAGGAAGGATTCAAACCAGCTCTCCAGCAGACATGCTGTGCCTTTTAGAAATGAGGCTTTTCCTCTTAAATCTGGGTCTCCTTATGGACAGAAGTGTTTACATAGGTCCACCAGTCTCTGTCCCAGAACTTAGAACTTCTGGGCTGGGCTGGGTGAGGGAACTGAGGTCATATCTCCCCTTGGTCTTAATCTGGCCTGTCTTGGATTGAAAATCATGAGCCATAGCCCTCTGTGTGAGCCCTCTGAGATCCCCACACCTCTGAAGTGCCACTACTTCATAACCTCACATGAAGGTAACTAGGGTGCCTAGCTCCCCTGGCTGGCCCCCAGTACTGAAAATGTATCCAGAGAGACTAGCTACTGGGGACTGAGGCCCTGCAATCAGCATGGGCTAAAGGGGGTTAAAAGGTCCATTCAACCCTAATGGGTAGTCTTGCCACGCTAGGATGTCCGGACCGGCCAAACAATTAGTTGGCATAGTATTCAGTCACAAAGAAGCAGAGGAGTGACTTCCAAGAATTAATGCTACCTTGCTGGTTACAAACCCTGCAAGAAAGCAAAGGGAAACTGGCACGGATGACTCATTGAGTCAGAAGATTCAAGCTCTGTAGTGTGGCAGTGGGTGTGACTTCCTCTCTTCTAGCTAGTGTGTGTGCGTGCGTGCATGTGTAAGTGCACGCTAAGGCCTCCCAGCAGGTCTAGCCCAGCTCTGTCCTTCCTCACATCACTGTGACCACCCACTTTGTCAGCAGGCAGCTGTTGTCCCTCAGCTTCTTGGGCAGAAGTCATTACTGGACTCTAGCTGCCCCTAATGTCATATCAGATTGTCCATTATGTGGTCTGGAAGGATCAAGTAGGAAAGAGTCTTTCTCTTCGATACAGGGGCAGTGAGGTAGCATCAGGGGGCAGCTAACTGCTGAAGAAGTTGGGAAAAGGCATTTATCACCAGACCAAAAACTGACCAACTGCTCGAAAGCCAGGTGGATAAAGCTGCCGAATCAGTAAAACGTCATCCTGTTCCATCCCAAAGGGTACAGCAAACACAGATGCAGCAGCAAAGGAGTAATTACACCCCAGAAGAAGATGCTAAATATTTAAATGCTTGCCTGGTGCCGATGCTTATCACAGGGAGTTTGATGGTGTGGGCTTTTACAGGCAGCCAGCTTGTGTACTGGGTTATTTTGTTTTTCCCTCTAAGTCTTAAAAAAAAGTGCTATGTCCATATTTTCCATGTAATATCAAGTTGCCTTTTTGTAAATCGTTATGTACCTTAAACCTCAAACTCGGTTCTCTCACACCGGAAAGTTCTTTGCTGGAGTTGACAGCAAGCCAGGGAAAACTCTTCCTAATTGGACCTTAGTTTATTTCTGTTTCCAGGAGCAACCACTTCAGATGGTTGGCGCGTGGGTGCTTTGCATACATGAGTCATGAAGATGTTGCATTCCTCCTGAGGAATCGGCCAGATGCTCTCACCAGGCAGGCTCTCATCCCAAAATGTTGTGACCTAGGAAGTTAGCCTCACCAAAACAAGCAGTGGCCAGATTGGGCCAGATTAAGAAGGCTGTAAAACCGCCCCCCACCACCACCACCCTTTGCCTGGCCTCTAAGTATTCTGTTTCAGCCATATGGAAATATGCCAGTAATTTCAAGTCGCAGCTTGGCATTACCTAAGAGAACTGTCTCTGCTCAGCCCCTCATTCTCTCACTCCCATGGAGGTCTGTGCTGAAGGGCCCTCCCTCACAACTCATATGTCTGGGAATCCCTCCTCAGGCTCTCTTCTGGCACCTGAACAAAGACAGTAGCTAGATCGCTATGCTAATGGCCATGAAGAGCCTAGTGTCCCAAGGTATCTTACCTGGTGCTATGGACCACTCCCCCAAGCAAACCCAACTTTAGCCCCTTCGCAGCTTTGCCTTGGGTGGTTGAAGCAGGTCATGGAAGCTCTACTTGGGCACAGAAGAGGAAGGTCACATCCGTTGACCTTAGCTTTAGAAGATGGATGCTCCCCTGGGTCCATCCACAAGGCAAACACGTTTCGGATCTGAAGGCCATAGGCTGAAGGCAGCGGGCATGAAGAAAGCCAGTTGTTTGTGTAGACATGGAGAGGTCTGTGGGAATGGCCTAGCCCTTATCAAACCAGACTGTCATCTGAAACGCCACCTCAGAGATTCAGTGGACGCGTCATAAAGCTGAAACACAATGTGCCTTATTATGTTGTCAGCTGTTAGCAGTTTCATGGGAATTATTTTGTCCCAGAGCCCAATGTGACAATTAGTCCAAGCAGCGTTGTATGGGGACAAGAAGGAAAGTTAGGACAAGAATAGAAATTTGGGAGGAAGCAGCTACGCCACCGGCTGGAGTGATGCAAGGGGCCAGAGCTGAGTTCTCACTTCTCAGCTTTGCCAGTGATGGTGATTGTTATGAGTTGAATGCAAAGTGTCCCCCAGAGGCTCATGGGATTGAACACTTTGTCCCCAGCTGGTGGTGCTGTTTTGGGAGATCATGGGACCTGTAGGAGATGATACTGTGCCCGAGGAGGTGGGTCCCTGAAGGCTAAGACATAAGAGCTATAGGCTAGCCTGGCTTCCGGTCTGAGATGTCTGCTTCCGGATCCAGAGATATGACAAGCTATGCTAAAAGCTCCCACCACACCATGATGGACTACCAAAATAAATCTTTCTTTCTTTACGTTGCTTGGCGTTGGGTCACAGTGATGAGAAAAGTAACCAGTTTTAAACGTCTCCCTCTCAGCTTCAGAGTCACATCCAATGATGGACATGTCATAGAACGGACGCAGGCTTGTTCTTCAACCCAGAGACAAGCACTGTGATCTGACAGAGATGAGGTGCCTAGGATAGTCACATGCCTAGAAGCAAAGTGGGATGACAGATCCCAGGGCCTAGGAGGAAGGAAGGAGGGTTGGAAAAGGTTCCACACATTTATCATACACATAGGAACCAAATACTGAAAACCTATTCAGGGTAAATTTTATATTCTGACTATTTTGCTACAACTAAAATATTTAGATGCATGTATTTCAAAGACAGCTTGAATTTTCCATATAGTAACTTTTTAGGAATTACATAAGCATGCTGGGTGCGTTGATATGTGTCTGTAATGCGAGCTGGAATGCAGGGTCAGATGGATCCCTGAGGCCCACTGGCCAGCCAGGTAGCCTACATGACAAGTTCATGCTGACAGACCAGAGGTTGTTCTCTGGCCACATACGTATGCACGCACGCCCCCCCCCCACACACACATGTACACCTGCACACACACACATGCACACATGGAGAGAGAGAGAGAGAGAAATGGAGCCTGTCATTTCTGAATGAGCTTATGTTCTGGGGAAAAGGAAACACTTTCCCAAGTTAAACCTAAACAACTCATTCTGTCTTCCAGGTCTCACAAACACATGCAGGTACTCTGATGGCACTGGTTTGTAAGAACGGAGTTCATTTGCCTCAGAGAAGAGCCTTGTTTAGAAGTGCTTCTGTAGTATGGGGGGGAGGGAGACTCTCTATTGATAATTGAGGTGAGTCCTGAGTATGTTTAGGAGTATCCCTACATTTCAGCACACTCCCCACCTGCTCTAGGTACTAAACACTGGAAGAACCTTAGCCCACGTTTCTCCCCTCCCCTCCCCTCCCACACTATAACTGCATTAACAAGTCCATCTGCCTCCACTTCTTTTCCCTCTCCTGGTCCCTTCCGCCCTATACCTTAGCGGGTGGTGGACGAGTTAAGTAACAATCAGAAGAACTTATTAAACTTCACCCTCAAAAATCATTTCACCAGCTGAGTCCAGTGGCCAAGGCCTGTAATTCCAACTACTTGGGAAGCTGAGGCAGGAAGATCAACAGTTCAGGGCCAGCCTGGACAACTTAGAGAGAGCCTGTTCTAAAACAAGAAGGGAACTGTGGGGTGGGGTATAGCTCGGTGGTAGAGTGCTTGTCTCGCATGTACAAAGCCCTTGGTTTCGGTCCCCAGTCCCACACTCAGTTTGAACCTTCAATAGACTGTAGGACACTGGGAAGACTGAGCAGCCCAGTGTCGGGTGAATCTCTCCTCCATCTACAAGATTTGCAAACTCCAAGAGAAGAAAACGCGGTGTTTTCATCTCAATTCAAGTGTTAGGCTAATTCACATAGGTTTTCATACAGATTAATTTCAGAGTCATTATCTCAACTTCACTGTGCTATGTACACCACTTCAGGGAAGCAATCAACTTGGCAATGGCCTGGGTTTTAGAATGTCCTCCATGGGCCCCGGTTCAGGCAGTTACTTAGGCCTTGTAGGTGAACAGGACAAGCGTCTGTAGTTAACATACTGTCATCAACTTGGAATGACTGCTCAGCTCCAGATTGCCATATGTAATTTATTGTGACTGGTTTTCACTGAATGGGATTGGAAAAAAGAAAGTAAATTAGCCATAAATTTAGAGAGCTGGCACACGCTGGAAGTTGATGGAAACGGCAACATTAGTGGCCAGAGGAAAAGGCCAGCTCCCAAGAGAACACACGGGAGGGAAGTTTACTTCCTGTGAAACTTCTGGTGCTCAGAGCATAAAGAGACTGGTTGGTGTGTTGGATGTATCAGGACCGGCGTTTTTTCAAATTTATTGAAGGGAGAGGGGAAAGACTTAGTGGAAAAGCTTTGGGGTCCTTGGGGCTGAAAAGGGCTAAACTAGACCCAGACATGGTGGGGACTGATGGGAAACATCAAGGTCATGTGTGCATGTAGGGCACATGTGTGAGCATGTATGTGGAGGTCAGAGGTTGATTTCAGGTGCCTGCCTCAACCATTCTCCACTTTTATTTATTGAGACAGGTCTTTCACTTGAACTCAGAGCGCCCTGATTTGGGGGGATGAATCTCCCTGTCTTTACCTAATGAGCATCCAGATTGCAGGTGGCTGTTATGCCTGCCCGGCATGTACTGGGTGCTGGGGATCCAGTCTCTGGTCTTCATGCTTGTAAGGCTTTGTTCACCGAGCCGTCTCCCCAGCTCTAGCCATACAGTCTTTATCAGCATGGGCCACGCACAACAGCCAGCTCTTAGAGTTCAAGGTGCAAGCAGATTCCATCCCTGGTGCAGAACCTCACCCTTGCTTTCAGACAGTCATCTTCTTCTTATGTCTTCAAATGGTGAACAGGACACTTCAGCCTCTCTGTTTCTTATACAGGCATTAATCCCACCATGAGGCCCCCTACTGTCATGACCTCATCTAAACCTAATCACTTCCCAAAGGCCTTTTTCTTAATACCAACACACTGCGGGGGAGGGGGGAAGGGCTTCTATATAGGAATTCAAGCCTTCAGTCCATAACACAGGGCAACTATTTGTGATGCAGGAAACAGGACCCTCTGCTGGATGCCCTCTGAACTTCACCTTCACCAATACCCAGCTGAGACTACAATTGGTTAAGACTGACTGAGCTGGCTGGGCTGGAGAGATGGCTCAGAGGTTAAGCCTGCAGAGCCTGAGGACCTATGTAAGGCCAGATGCACAAAGTGGTACATGCATCTGGAGTTTGTTTGCACTGGTGCGCAGATTCTCTCTCTCTCTCTCTCTCTCTCTCTCTCTCTCTCTCTCTCTCTCTCTCTCTGTCTCTCTCTCTCTCTGCCTTTCTCTGCTTGAAAAAAAAGTGAGCTAGCTGTTCCCTTTCCCACACTCCAGTCTGGGAGGAGAAAGCAAGACTTCTCTACCACATGATCAACGACGGCCTTCAAACACGACTTGCTGGGGTGAGTGTGTCTGAATGTGTTTCAAAAAGGATTTAAGGTGTCAGACCACGAAAGAAATGTTAGCAGTCAGTCCGTAAGAGAGATGAGGTAACAGGAAAACAAGGAAAGGGACAAAATATGGGCCAAGCCTTAAAATAGAAGACAAATTAAATCTATTCTGTGTAGGCAGGGAACGGTGCCATGTTCTCTGGAGGCCAATGGCATACTGCCCCATCTCCCTGAGACATGAAGAGTTAAGGAGTGTTCTTCTCAGTTCAGGAGCCTGCATTCCGATGAGTTTGTTCTGTTTGGGGTTTTATTTTGTTTGATTGGTCAGTTCTCTAACCTAAAATCTCCATTTCAATAAGAAAGGCAAGTTCCAACACAGCCTGTTAACGGTTTGCGTGTAACTTGCCTTCCTTCCTTTCTGGTTCTTTTCCTGGGGACCTTGTTAAGTGGTAGGAGTGGGGAGGAAGTCGAAGGTTAAGAAAGAATCAGAAAGCCTGTGCCATAAAGAAACTCCACATTTTAGAAAAGAAAATCCTGGATGGAGTGATTCATTTTACCTCTCATGTTTAAAAGGAGAAAGAGTCACACCATCGGAATAGAAACCAGACTATACCTCTCACATTTAAATGGTTCAGGATTTCATTGTTTTCTGAAAGGGAATAGGACTGGGTAGGCATCTTCCACTACGACAGAAAGTTCCCTGTAAAAGACAGAAGTATCTAGATAATGGACTTCATGTTACATGTTGCCTGTGTAGGCACAGAGAAACAGAGCCATGTTTATTCAATTCTGTGATATTTTTATTTGGGGAACAAAGGTTATCTTTTCTTTCAACTCCAAGACTTGTTTGCCAAGATTATCTTTATTTAAGTGCTCTGTGTTAATAAGCAACACCTCTGCTGTCTCACGCACACTAGTCATTTTTACCTCCAGACCTGAAAAAAATAAAACCCAACAAAAGACAGGAAACGAAGAGGGAAGAATCTCTAGGGATTTCCATCTTTAGGGGTCAAATCTGATTGCTGAGGCAAAGCAATCTGCTGCATTTGGACTCTTCTAACATGGTACCTCAGTTCCTCTCCCCCATCCCAAGCCTCCCTCCAGAGACTCTCTTTAATGAATAAGAGATCTAGGTGCCCCAGGCACATTGTCTGAAAGCACCAGAGAATTAATGTTTTTTCCATCCACCGCCCCCCCCCCACTCCTGGTAGTCTTTTGTCCATGTTGGCATAAACACCTGGCCAGCTCCCTCACCTCCCAGACTCTAGGACAGAATCTCATGGGATAGGGACTGACTTAGGACACATTGAAGCTCTAGCCCCAGTAGCTCAGCATGTGGCTGGATGTTAGAAGGACCTTTAAAGAAGTAACTAAGCTCAGATGGTTTCCTTAGAGTGGCTCTAATCTGATCTGACTGGTGCCCTTATCAGAATACATCAACACAGATAACAAACTCAAATGGAAGCCTCCATGAACTTGTAGCAAGAGGGGTCATTTGCAAACCAAGAAGATAGTCCTAGGGAGAAAGCAAACTGGCCTAAACCTTGTCCTTTTTAAATTATTATTAAATATCTTATTATCCATAATTAGATGCATTGTATGACAAATCTTATGATGGTACCCCCATTTCCCTTCTCCCTGTCCCCAGTCCACCGGGGATCCTTCTCGGTAGACATACTGGATCAGTCCATGGGGTAGGGGGTTATGAATTGCTCTAGATGTAGCCATAAACTTGACAATTTAAAGGGTCTTACATAGTTCTTTATGCCTTGTCTTTAAATCTTCATTTGATTTTAACCAAATCTTAATTGAACGTTGTGTGCTAGGAACTGTATCCTTTTTTAAAAGTCAGTGAAGGTTGCCAGGCTTCCTAGCTTAAACTGACATCCACCAGAAAATGAAACAAAACCTCCAACAATGAGAGGCTTAGAAGAGCATGAGGACTTTTCTTCTTTTAAGAATTATTAAAGTAACCCATCAATTAAACTAATTGGTATTACTAAAGAAAAGGTATAGAAAATATGACTATAAAAATAAAAGTCATCCCTAAATACCTCTACTTTGGGATAATAGCTATTACATTTCTGAAGACTTTTCCTCCAACTTAATTTAAAAAAAAAATATATATATATATATATATATATATATATATGAGAATTTTCTCATGTTGTGAAACAGCTTTTAAAATAATTGTGAATGTAATAACATTTTATTGTGTGGATGTACTTAGTATCTATCTATTATCATCTCTCCATTCACCTGTTACTAGTCTTGGGGCTCTTTGAAGTTCTTATTCGTATTATTTTGTCATTTAAGCAGGTTGGCTCATTGGCTCTTCATATAAATTTTTGTTCAAATTTCTTATAATTTTCTTAAGATGGATAGTAAGAAAGAAGCTACAGGACCATGGGAGATGACCTCTTCTTTCCTGAGAACATTATCAAACTGCTACCATGGGGTGACTGCACAGACCAAATACAGCTCTCACCATAAAATAATCACACATATTGTGTGAAGGTTTCTTTTACTGCTTAGATTTCAGCATGCCAAGCTTACAAGAAGAACTAGTTTCATAAGAAAAAATACTCCTGACTGGGGAGATGGCTCAGCCGTTAAGATGCTTGCCTGCAAAGCCTAATGACCTGGATTTGATTCCCTAGTATCCATGTAAAACCAAATGTACAAAGTGGCACATGTGTCTGGAGTTCATTTGCAGTGACTAGAGGCCCTGGTGCACCCATTCTCTCTGTCTCTTCTCTCTCCATCTCTCTCTGCTTGCAAATAAATAAATTAAAACAACCTAAAAATTAAAAAAGAATACTCCTGCATGCTATTATAAAGATTACTATGAATGTTAACCATTTATTATTGCTTCCTTATTATGATACGAATCATTAAGTTATCCTAATCAAAATGTACTAAAAAGTTGAATTTGTAAAGCCTAGTGTAATAAGACAAGAGAAATCTTAGAAACCACTTGGCACCTTTCTAGATGATAAAATTACAGTCTAGGGAAATAGATTTCTCAAGGTCACACAGCAACCAGTCAGAACTGGTCCTGGGATTGAAATCTCCTGAGTTCTGCT